>CM077082.1:9940208-10240208 GCA_039513925.1 Platanthera zijinensis | reverse complement strand
CATTTTAATAAATCCATATAATGTAATAATACGTCTAAATCGTTATCAGTTAAATCTTGATTATTTGTCACAGTGTAATATTCCATAAGAAGTATTTTTTTTGAAACGCTCTTGTTGCGGACTAACTCGATGCACCGGTCGGACAGGATTAACTTGAACCGTCTTAGCTCACGGAGCAGTCGAGCGCACACACAGTCAATGAAATTGAATAGTAGACACAAGTCTTGATGACGTGGAAAAACCCCTTAAATGGGTAAAAAACCATGTGACCGGGTCTGTGCCGGTCAAACTCCACTAGCTATTGGTGATTACAGTACACTAGGTGAATCGGGGCGACAGACCGCTCCCGTTACAACTTGAGAGGAGAGAGAGAAACTGTACCTTCCGGCGGGCAACAGACTGCACCGCGGAAGTGACTTAAACAATGGAATGTGCAGGATGCTTCTGGCGCGTACGCTTGGGGCGGCGCACGCTTGCTGGCCTCGACTGTCTTCTCTGTTCGGCTTCCTCGCGGTCTTGGGCGTCTCCTTGCTAACTACGCGCTGGTGGGGTGCCTGTAGCCGACGGTGGATGCTGGTGGCCGCCGGTGGCTGCTGGTGGCTGGCGGTGAGCGAAGGCCGACTTGGTGGAAGAGGCGGGAGAGCTCTCACCTGAGGAAGAATAAGAAGAACCGGAGAAGGAAAGAGGTCTGAAAAGAGGAGCTCATGGGGGTCCTTTTATAGCCTCCGGGGGAGGATCATGGCGGGCCCCACAACTAAAGTGGTGGGTTAGTGGGTGGCTACCCACGGATCGGACGGCTACGGAGGCCCCATCACAATCGGACGGTGGAAGCATGAGCGGCCGTCCACCGGCCGGTGGTGGTCGGCGGGAGGCGGCCGGAGGCGAACTGCGGCGGCGGCCGGCGGCGTCGCCGGCCGGTGGCCGGCGGTGGTTCCCTCCCTTTGTCATGGGAGAAGAGTTAGTGGAGAGATAAAAGGGGAAGTGGGCCCTCCCACTCTCCTCCTATCAAGATGGGGATTATGGGGAGTGGGTTTACTAGTCAACCCCATGATCCCCTTATTTGGAACGGCTATGCGCACCCCGAATGGTTTAAAAATGGGTTAATCCTCATCAATTGCCCCCCAAATCCTTGGTTGTCGGAGATTGGCACAAGCGACACAACAAGGATTTTTCCTCATTCCTTTTGACTATGACGACGTCCAGTGACATGCTAGAAACGTCTCCGAGCGACACCCGACGAGCCCATGTAGCTGCATATTAAAAAATTTCTGCGGGAGAAAGGGAGACGACACGTCCATGATCGGACGGCGTGACGGCAGCCAACGCGCGGGCATGAGAGGTGCGCGGACCAAATCGTGTGGGTGCGCGCGAAAAACTGTAGCGGGCAGTAGTGCGCGAACTGCGCGCACTGTGTGCTGTAATTAATTGCGGTGTGCGCGAAAAACTGTAGCGGGCAGTAGTGCGCGGACTGCGCGCACTATTGCGCGCGCTGCAATTAATATCAGTGCGCACTGTTGCGCGCGCTGCAATTAATATCAGTGTGCACTGTTGCGCACGCTGTTTTGCGATGTGCGTGCGTGCGCTGTTGCGCGCAGTGCACACGCATTTTAGCGCGCTGCGCGCGCAGTTAGCGTGCTATGCGCACTCAGTTAGCGCGCTGTGCGCACGCAGTTAGCGCGCTGCACCGCGCACGCTGCGAGCGCCTAGTTTGCGGTCGCAGGTTGCGCGCCGCGCGGGCGCAGCTTTCGTGCCGCGAGGGCGCAGTTTGCGCGCTGCGCACGCGCAGTTTGTATGCTTTGTGGGTGCGGTGTGCGCGAGGTGTTTAATTTGGACCTTTTGCGCGCCTGTCGTGATATGCACAACTGCGCCTTGTGTGCGTACGGCGTAAGGTATGTGACGTGTGCACAAGGTACGACGTGCACGTTATGTAATGTGCATGATGGGTGAGTGATGCGTGCGCGATACACGCTGCATACGCGATGTGCGCAAGGTGTAACATGCATGGAGGACTAAGCGCCCAAGGGAAGAGATTACTGAGATGTGGAGTTTCTGTTGCCCCCCGAGTGTATCACTGAGTACTTATTGTACAAGGTCGAAAGGGAAACTTACTGCGGCAAGGCGCATGGGTGTAAACACGGCGCCTCCATTTTTATCGAGGCTGAATGATACCTCAGTTGGCGAGGTTGGTGCTGTTTTACGTAAGTTTGACGTGCAGCGTCATTTTGCGCGAGACTTACTCGTGATTATTGCTCGCACGAGCTTGGCTCGTGACTTTTGCTCGCACGAGCTTGGTTCGTGACTTTTGCTCGCACGAGCTTGGCTCGTGACTTTGGCTCGCACAAGACTTGCTTGTGACTTTGCCTTGCGCGGTTTGTGACCGCGGCTTAGTTTGAACGAGGTTGGCTCGCGGCTTTGTTGGCTCGCCGCCGTGCTTGCACGAGGCTGGCTCGTGGCTTAATTTGCATGATTTGCGACTGCGGCTTGACTTGCGCGAGGGTTGCTCGCGGCTTAGGTTGCGCGAGGGTTGCTCGCGGCTTAGCTTGCGCAAGGGTTGCTCGCGGCTTAGCTTGCGCGAGGGTTGCGCGCGACTTAGACTGTGCGAGGGTTGCTCGCGGCTTAAATTGCGCGAGGGTTGCTCGCGGCTTAGATTGCGCGAAGGTTACTCATGCTTTAGATTGCGCGAGGGTTTCTCGCGGTTTAGATTGCGCGAGAGTTGCCCGCGACTTAGAATGCACGAGGGCTGCTCACGGATTAGATTGCGCGAGGGTTGCCCACGGCTTAGGTTGCGCGAGGGATGCTCGCGGCTTAGTTTGCGCGAGGGATGCTCGCGGCTTCTTCGTGAGGGGGGCAGACCCCCACGGTGTCGTCGGAGAGTGTAAGTACTCAATCCGACCGTCGGAGAGCGTAAGTGCTCAATCTGGGGACCGGAGAACGTATGTGCTCAATCCAGGTGCGATCGCGAGGGGGGCAGGCCCTGGCGATGGCGTCGGAGAGTGTAAGTACTCAATCCGACCGTCGGAGAACGTAGGTGCTCAATCCGGGCACCGAAGAACGTATGTGCTCAATCCGAGTGCGATAGCGAGGGGGGAAGGCCCTGGCGATGGCGTTGGAGAGTGTAAGTACTCAATCCGACCGTCGGAGAACGTATGTGCTCAATCCGGGAACCGGAGAACATATGTGCTCAATCTGGGTGCGATCGTGAGGGGGGAAGGCCCTGGCGATGGCGTCGGAGAGTGTAAGTACTCAATCCGACCATCGGAGAACGTAGGTGCTCAATCCGGGCACCGGAAAACGTATGTGCTCAATCCGGGTACGATCGCAAGGGGGACAGGTCCTGACGATGACATGACGTTTGAGGGGCAAAGTTGCTGAAGGTCCTGCTTGTTCGGTTTGTAAGCACAGTTTTACCTTAAAACAAATATGATATTGTACTTGGAAATAAACTTGGTTCGCGCGAGCCTTAGCTCATGACTTTTACTGTTCTAAAATGGCAAAACAAGATGGTGGAAAAAGCAGACGATTAACACCATTAATAAAAGATAAAAATGCGGAGGGATAGATGTGACGCAAATTCCGGGCTGCAGGTGTGCTGTAGAGGGTCGTCCTGCGTCGGGGAGAGCGTCCGTCCTAGGTATTCATTGGTTGGGATCCGACGATGATCTCTATGTTGCCTACCATCTACCTTCCTCCACCGTTTCCTTGTGATGGGATCTATGCCTGTCTTTGCAAAAATCTCCCGAGGAGCCCCTGGCGAACAAGACGTTCAATTTCATGACCTGTTGCGCGATGGAACTCGCAGTATCTTGTCTGGTCTGCCTTGGGGTTTGGCCGCGACGCTCTTGGTCGTTGGAAGGCCGGATCATTCTGAATGGCGTACATCACATTTGTGCGGGTGGTATTCAGAGGGGTGTATTCCTGAAATGGATGTTGTCCCCCATTCCTTGGAATGTCTCGTTGACGGCTATTGCGGCGACGCTCACTCTGGTGTCGTTCTTGTCTTGTGAGAGTTGGTTCCTCTTCTTTCTTCCTTTTCTGTCCTCCTCCAAACTGCTGTCGGTGCGCTTCAATAGCTTCGTCGGCTGCTATCTGGGCCTCGATCCGATGAACGAGATCTGGATAACTGGGCACGGTCTCCCTCATGAGTGCTGAATAGAAGCCGCTGGGGCAGAGTCCGCTAAGGAAGACGCCTCTGAGAAGCTCGGGGTCGACGCCTGGAATTTGACGTGCCTCAGAGGTGAAGCGGCGAAAGAAGTCCCTGAGAGACTCTCCTTCATTTTGTCGAATACCTGAAAGGTTAGAGGGATCGCGAACAATTCTCCGATTTGCGATGAACTGGTTAGTAAATTGCCTGGTAAGCTCTGCGAAGTTGGTAATGGTGCCAACTCTCAGGGAATGGAACCATGTACGAGTCTGTCTTTTGAGTGTTGTTGGGAACACTTGGTAGAGCAACTGGTCTGGAGCATTGTAAATCCTCATGATGGTGATGAAGTGGTTGATGTGTTCTACTGGATCATCGGTCCCGTCAAACGTCTCGATGTTTGGAAGCTTGAATTGTAACACCCCATGTTCAGTCCTGGAGTCGGTGGGAGTTAACGCCTCGCGGTAGAGTAACCGTCGGCGGAAGGGCGTTGAACTGTGCAGTTTTTCCCTTAGCGCACGATCACTGACCACAGGGCGCACGACCACTGACCGTGCGCCACTGGTCGTGCATAAAGAAAATATAATGCCAAATCCCTGTTTAACGAAAACGCACGATCACTGACATAGGGCGCACGACCACTGACCGTGCGCCACTGGTCGTGCGGACGGGTGCAGAATCCGTAAAATGACTCCGTGGCCGTCCGATTTTCCATCAAATCTCATCTAACGGCCTAGGATGGTCCGCCCAAACTTTTAATTTAGGGTTGAAGGGTTCTAAACCCTCATTTCAAACCCTAGACTCTCTTTCTAAAAGTTTAGAGAGAAGGGAGAGCAAGGAAGGAGAAGAGGAGATCCGGCCGCCGGCGGAGCACCGGAGCACCGAATCTCGATCCGAGACCGGATCCTCGACGGCAAGAGCGAGGCGAAGCTTCTCAACCGTCTACTTCTTCATGACGGGCGCGCGAAAATCTGCGAGGGTAACGATCCTCTTCATAGGGCATGTGTAGTCGCCCTTCTTCCTTTGCATGGGGAAATCCCCCTCTCGCGAGTAAGCGTTGAGGAGCGGAATCCCTTCGGGTAGATATGTGAAGTCCCCGTTGTTAGAGCCCGGAATCGAAGTACGGGCGTAGGCATTGTGTGTGAAGCCTATTCGGGTTTAGCCCGAATCGGTGTTGTTGCATTGCATGGTCGGAGAAGACTCCGCGCCGATGATTTCAGTTTTCCGAAATTTCTACGCGGTAGATTGCATACAGGGATCCTTGGGGATTAACCTCGAGGCGCACCCGGAAAGCTTGGGCGGAATCGCATTGCCGCCACGATGTTGCCTTGGAGGGCAAATCGGTACATAACGGGGTTATGTGCGTGTTTTGATCGATTGTGGGAATGAGGAGAAACTTGGCCCGCACCGATGGCTAAATGGCCGTGGTGAAGTGAGCAACGGGCGGGTGGAACTCTACCCATTCCAAGTGGTCTCGGTAGAAGCGACCTAAAGTACATGGGACTTCCCGGGGGGCTGGAAACGGGCCTAGGCTTCGGCTGAAAGGGCTATTTGCTCACGAGAATTGTCGTCCACGAGACGACGGTGGAATCGCGGGAACGGACCGGGTCCGGACCGGATTCACCATTTAGTGCCCTGAGAGCACGGGGTGTACGGCCGTGCGTGCCGACACTTGTGGCGAATAGTTATATAGATTTATATATTGCTATGTTAGTTGTTATGCAGGGAAGGAGCACCGCCGTCCCGCAACTGCGGGACGGGGTCATTATAATTTGGTCAGCATTGCTGACCGGTTACTCGTGTAAATTGCCACCTCTTCGGTGGATTGCTTCTTACAGGTGCTGCTGCGGAGCCGAGCGGCAAATAGCAGGCTAAAGCCCAAGTTGCAGCGCTAGCCCATGAAGGCTGAAGATTTAGTTTTGTTTTTCATATTCATGTTTGGCCGGCCTGCGCGCCGATGTATGAAAGACACTTTTTGGTTAAGAGAACAATGTTTGTAAGGCCTTAAGGCCGAGGACTGTTTTGTGTATTTTTAATCGTTTCATTCCTATGGGTTTTATTATTAGTGGACATTCATGCTTATTGTTGGGTTCTTTTTGATAACCTAAAATGCTTCCGCTAGGTGTTGCGTAGGACGTTGTCTTTCAAATTGTGAGTATGATAATGCGATGCGTAACTCCACGGTCTGTCTGCGGTATATGGCGTCGGGCCCCGGCCGGACCTACTGCTATATGCCATGTGACGGATAGGGGTGTTACAAATTGGTATCAGACTAACGGTTTCGGTCTTGCTTATTAGAATTCGCGGACGAATTCTTTTAAGGGGTGGTGAGCACTATCACGTGCGTCATCGTTATAACATGAAAAAAAGAACTCATGAATGTCCACTTAGGAATGAAAATACACAGTTTTGAACAAGTTAAATGTTCAAATGATTGCTTTTTAGCAATGTGCATGTCGCTTATTTGTCGGTTTTGTTTATCTAGGTGACTAGGAGTGGGGCAGGGCAGTCAGCCCGTACACGTTCAGCGGAGAGTAGGGCACCAAGCGAGGCGCCTGCAACACCTCCATCTGCTGAAACTATTCGGCTGGTTACCGAGGCGGTGCTTGCCGCACTAAATGCCCAACCTGCAGGGCAGGTACAACGTCCAGCACCGGAGATTGAGCAAGAACCTGCGAGAGCGACAGTGCCTGTGGTGGCTGAGGAGCCTAGACCACCAAGGCGTACGACGGATTGTCAGCTGAAGCACGTGATGAGCTTCAATCCGCCAATATTCTCGGGGGGTGGAACCCCATCGCAAGCGGAGGATTGGCTATCACGCGTTAAGCGGATCCTTTCGACAACCAGAACCGAAGCGGATCAGAAAACCGCCATAGCCACTTTCTTATTGGATGGCGAGGCAAGGCTGTGGTGGGACGGTGTGGAGCAACACCATCTAGTCGAAAGACAGTTGGAAGAGGTTTCTATTGAAGAATTCTCGAGAATGTTCATGGCGCGGTACCTACCGTCGACCGAGAAGATAGAACTGGAAAATCAATTCCTCAGACTGCAACAAGGGAGTCAAAATGTGGATGATTATCTGCATGAGTTCACAAGGCTGGGTCGTTATGCAGCTCCTACTTTTGGCGATGAGGAACGGAAGACGAACCGTTTCTATGAAGGACTGCGAGATGATCTCAAGGTACTTCTGTCAGGGCCGTTGACGCAAGGATTTCTAACCTTGGTCGGCTCGGCTCGATCGTTGGAGCGAGAGTTGGCAAGAATCTCTGGAAAGAAAGAGCTGGGTGTGCAGAAGCCCGAGTTCAAGGTGCCAAACGCTACGAAGTCAAAGTTTCAGAGGTGGAATAAGAGGGCCAAGACGTCAAGTCAAGCCCCCTCTTCTGGCGCCTCGGGAGCAACGACAGCGCGCACCCCAGGTGCTTGTTATAACTGTGGGAGGCCAGGGCACTTTGCCCGTGATTGTTGGAGCGGACGTCCAAAGTCCGAGAGAAAGCCAGGAGCAACTTATGAGGAGAAAGGGAAGATGGCGGAGTCATCCGCATCTCACCATACTCCAGCTCAGCCCAGGGTGTACAACCTTGGCCTTCAAGAAGCCATCAAACAGGCTGACGTGGTGACAGGTATGAGTTAAATTATTGCAGTTTAACCTTATTTGAATAATTACCTGTTTGCATGTTAGCTTATATTTCCTATGCTAGGCTTCGTTTTGATATCCGATAGCCCAGCAAGGGCATTATTTGATACGGGAGCGTCGCACTCCTTTATGTCCGAAGAATTCGTATCGCGCATCGGAGTCCCTTCTTCGATGGCTAAGGACAAACTGGATGTGCTACTCCCCAATGGATGCTCTATGCGCGTAGATAGAGTATGCCTCGTGAAGATTCAGATTGGGGATCAGGAATTCGATCTGCAGGCGTCGTTACTTCCGCTAGTGGAGTTTGACGTGATCCTTGGGATGGATTGGCTCTCAGAGCAGCGAGCCTATATTGACTGCAGTCGGAAGGAAGTTAAACTGGGGGCAAATACTAGTCGCGAGACTACGTTCGAGGGCATTAAAGGGGCGAGCAAGACACTGATGTCTGCTCTTCAGGTGGTCAAGGCGGTTCGGGCTGGAGCAGAGCTGTTTTTCACGTTAGTGGAGGCCGCAAAGCCTAAGACGAGTCTAGATAGTATCCCGGTGGTTTCGGAGTATCCTGACGTGTTTCCCGATGATCTCCCTGGGGCTCCACCCCAAAGAGAGATTGATTTCACAATAGAGCTGGTGCCAGGTGCCAAACCTGTGTCCCGCTCACCTTATCGGCTAGCGCCGAAGGAGATGGCAGAGCTGAAGGTCCAATTGCAAGAACTGTTGGAACAGGGGTACGTGCGTCCAAGCTCGTCACCTTGGAGTGCACCGGTCCTCTTCGTCAAGAAGAAGGATGGAAGTCTGAGGCTGTGTATCGACTACCGAGAGTTGAACAAGCTCACCGAGAAGAACAAATACCCGATTCCGAGGATCGACGATCTGTTTGACCAGCTAGTGGGGTCTACAGTTTATTCGAAGTTGGATCTGAAGTCTGGGTACTACCAGTTGAAGATCAGGGAGAGTGATATCCCTAAAACGGCGTTCAGCACGCGTTATGGGCATTACGAGTTCACGGTTATGCCGTTTGGACTGACAAATGCGCCGTCCGTATTTATGGATCTGATGAACAGAACATTCAGAGAGTACTTGGATCAGTTTGTGATCGTGTTTATCGACGACATCCTGGTATACTCTCAGAGCGTAGATGATCACTACAAGCATCTGCACATGGTGTTGGAGACACTGAGGAGGAACCAGCTCTATGCTAAGTTCTCCAAATGCGAGTTCTGGTTATCCTCGGTGGCTTTCCTTGGCCACATCATTAGTGGAGCAGGGATTGCGGTAGATCCGGCGAAGATAGTGGCGATACGGGAGTGGCCTGTTCTTTCCTCGGTAGCGGAAGTCCGAAGTTTCCTAGGACTTGCCGGCTACTACAGGCGCTTCGTAGAGAACTTCTCGCGAATAGCGTTACCTCTCACGTCGTTGACAAGAAAGGATCAAAGGTTTGTGTGGTCGCCGGAGTGCGCACAAGCTTTTGAGGAGTTAAAGGGTCGGTTGACCACGGCGCCAATCTTATGTTCGCCGAGTGGGACCGAGGGATTCGAAATCTACAGTGATGCTTCGGGGAGTGGCTTGGGATGTGTACTACTACAGCGTGGGAGTGTGATTGCCTACGGCTCGCGGCAGCTGAAGGTACACGAGAGGAATTATCCGGTCCATGACTTGGAGTTAGCGGCCGTGATACATGCACTGAAGCTGTGGAGACACTACCTTTACGGTGTGAAAGTTGATATCTACACCGACCACAAGAGCTTGAAGTACTTGCTGGATCAGAAGGACTTGAATATGCGGCAAAGGAGGTGGATGGAGTTCCTGGGGGACTACACCTTCAAAATTCATTATGTGCCGGGGAAGGGCAATGCGGTGGCAGATGCGTTGAGTCGCAGAACTCCCGCACGTGCTAGTTGGCTGTTGGTGCATGATGCACGATTGATTCAAGAGTTAGAGGATTTGGAGATCTTCTGTGTAGATAGACAAACGGGCGCCGAAGCGCGTTTGAGTTGGACAGAGGTGCAGTATGACCTGGCTGATAGGATTCGGCAGGCTTTAGCTGTGGATGATGTTATGAAGCAACTCATGGATGGTGTTTTGGATGGGTCAAATTCCCAATTTATGATGGAGGACGGATTGCTCAGAAAGGACGATCGTTTGTGCGTCCCCAACGTGGGTAATCTACGGGAGGAATTGTTGTACGAGGCTCACTATACCAAGTACTCAATCCACCCGGGGAGTACAAAAATGTACAAAGACGTGAAGAAACTATTCTGGTGGCCAGGACTGAAGAAAGATGTAGCGCTGTATGTGGCGAGGTGTCAAACCTGCGCCCTAGTGAAGGCGGAATGTCAAAAGCCGGGAGGTTTCTTGAAGTCCTTACCCATTCCGGAGTGGAAATTCGACGACATATCTATGGATTTTGTGCATGGATTGCCAAGATCGCAGAAGGGAAACGACGCCATCTGGGTGATCGTGGACAGATTGACAAAAGTGTCGCGTTTCATTCCGATGAGGAAGGATGATCCGGTGGAGAAGTTAGCAAAACTCTACGTGGATAATATTGTGCGAATGCACGGAGTGCCCCGCAGCATTGTGAGTGATCGCGATGGACGCTTCACGTCCAATGACTGGAGGCTAGTACATCGGATGTTGGGCTCGAAACTGAAGTTTAGCACGGCGTTTCATCCGCAGACGGATGGCCAGACCGAGCGAGTCAACAGGACATTGGAAGACATGCTTCGCATGTGTGCGTTGGACTTCGGAAAACGGTGGGAGGATCACTTATACTTGGTCGAGTTTGCGTACAATAACAGTTACCAAGCAAGTATCCAGATGGCACCGTTCGAAGCTCTTTATGGGAGAAAGTGTCGCACGCCGTTGTCATGGTTGGAGACGGGTGAGTCGAAACTTTACAATCGTCAGGAGATCGAAGATGCGACTTCTTTGGTGCAAACGATTCGAGAGCGCTTGCTTATAGCTCAGGACAGGCAGGCTAAGTATTTTAATGCCAAACATAGGAACGTGGAGTTCAATGTTGGCGAATGGGTATACCTGAAGATCAAACCGTTCAAGGGGGTGTCACGGGTTCGACGCTTGAAAAAGTTGAGTCCGAGATACCTTGGGCCATTCGAGATTCTAGAACGGATCGGAGAAGTGGCCTACCGGTTGAGATTATCTGTGGAACTGAGTTGTTTGCATGACGTATTCCACATCTCAGTATTGCGGAAGGCGGTGCAAGAGCCGTCGCAAGTGTTAGCGGTTGATCAAGTACCGGTTGAGGAAGGGTTGACGACCAAAGTCAAGCCCATTTCTATCGAAGATTTCGAGGTCAAGCGGCTTCGGAACAAAGAAATCAGGATGGTGAAAGTCCGATGGGACAGTTGCGGTCGTGAGGAGCTATCGTGGGAACGAGAGCAAACCATGCTCGAGGAGTACCCCGAACTCTTCAACTCAGGTACCGTTTAAGTTTAAGTTGTTTACTTGCTATTCGTAATTTCGGGACGAAATTCTTTTAAGGGGGGGAGAGTTGTAACACCCCATGTTCAGTCCTGGAGTCGGTGGGAGTTAACGCCTCGCGGTAGAGTAACCGTCGGCGGAAGGGCGTTGAACTGTGCAGTTTTTCCCTTAGCGCACGATCACTGACCACAGGGCGCACGACCACTGACCGTGCGCCACTGGTCGTGCATAAAGAAAATATAATGCCAAATCCCTGTTTAACGAAAACGCACGATCACTGACATAGGGCGCACGACCACTGACCGTGCGCCACTGGTCGTGCGGACGGGTGCAGAATCCGTAAAATGACTCCGTGGCCGTCCGATTTTCCATCAAATCTCATCTAACGGCCTAGGATGGTCCGCCCAAACTTTTAATTTAGGGTTGAAGGGTTCTAAACCCTCATTTCAAACCCTAGACTCTCTTTCTAAAAGTTTAGAGAGAAGGGAGAGCAAGGAAGGAGAAGAGGAGATCCGGCCGCCGGCGGAGCACCGGAGCACCGAATCTCGATCCGAGACCGGATCCTCGACGGCAAGAGCGAGGCGAAGCTTCTCAACCGTCTACTTCTTCATGACGGGCGCGCGAAAATCTGCGAGGGTAACGATCCTCTTCATAGGGCATGTGTAGTCGCCCTTCTTCCTTTGCATGGGGAAATCCCCCTCTCGCGAGTAAGCGTTGAGGAGCGGAATCCCTTCGGGTAGATATGTGAAGTCCCCGTTGTTAGAGCCCGGAATCGAAGTACGGGCGTAGGCATTGTGTGTGAAGCCTATTCGGGTTTAGCCCGAATCGGTGTTGTTGCATTGCATGGTCGGAGAAGACTCCGCGCCGATGATTTCAGTTTTCCGAAATTTCTACGCGGTAGATTGCATACAGGGATCCTTGGGGATTAACCTCGAGGCGCACCCGGAAAGCTTGGGCGGAATCGCATTGCCGCCACGATGTTGCCTTGGAGGGCAAATCGGTACATAACGGGGTTATGTGCGTGTTTTGATCGATTGTGGGAATGAGGAGAAACTTGGCCCGCACCGATGGCTAAATGGCCGTGGTGAAGTGAGCAACGGGCGGGTGGAACTCTACCCATTCCAAGTGGTCTCGGTAGAAGCGACCTAAAGTACATGGGACTTCCCGGGGGGCTGGAAACGGGCCTAGGCTTCGGCTGAAAGGGCTATTTGCTCACGAGAATTGTCGTCCACGAGACGACGGTGGAATCGCGGGAACGGACCGGGTCCGGACCGGATTCACCATTTAGTGCCCTGAGAGCACGGGGTGTACGGCCGTGCGTGCCGACACTTGTGGCGAATAGTTATATAGATTTATATATTGCTATGTTAGTTGTTATGCAGGGAAGGAGCACCGCCGTCCCGCAACTGCGGGACGGGGTCGTTATAATTTGGTCAGCATTGCTGACCGGTTACTCGTGTAAATTGCCACCTCTTCGGTGGATTGCTTCTTACAGGTGCTGCTGCGGAGCCGAGCGGCAAATAGCAGGCTAAAGCCCAAGTTGCAGCGCTAGCCCATGAAGGCTGAAGATTTAGTTTTGTTTTTCATATTCATGTTTGGCCGGCCTGCGCGCCGATGTATGAAAGACACTTTTTGGTTAAGAGAACAATGTTTGTAAGGCCTTAAGGCCGAGGACTGTTTTGTGTATTTTTAATCGTTTCATTCCTATGGGTTTTATTATTAGTGGACATTCATGCTTATTGTTGGGTTCTTTTTGATAACCTAAAATGCTTCCGCTAGGTGTTGCGTAGGACGTTGTCTTTCAAATTGTGAGTATGATAATGCGATGCGTAACTCCACGGTCTGTCTGCGGTATATGGCGTCGGGCCCTGGCCGGACCTACTGCTATATGCCATGTGACGGATAGGGGTGTTACATGAATCCATGTGGAATGGGATGATCGAGGATTTGCGGCGTCAAGGGGGAGCCTTGACAGAGTTGTGGGTGAGCCCGAAAGTCTCTTCTTCCAGCCTGGCGGTATTCTTCGGCTATAACTTCCCGAATTTCCTCCCGAGTAAATCTTTTTGGCGGGGGTAGGCGTGCTTCATTTGCGGGCTCAGGCTGATGATCCGCCCTTGCCCTCCTTGGGATTGGGTGAGCAGAACTTGCCGCCTCAGAATATTCCTCGGACGCCTCTTGTCTTGGAATAGCTTCCTGGGGTCGACCTTGATTTGGTAGCGGCGGTGGATCTGCTCGAAGTGGTTAGTGCGCGGGAGCCTGAGGTGCTCCAAGGTTTCGCAGCAAGGTAAGCATTTCAGTTTGCTGCTCCTCCATCAGGCGGACGCGCCCATCCAGGGCGGTAACGGGGGCTAGTGCGGCTTCAGCAGTCAGTAGCACGTCCACCAGAGAATGTGAACGTGCGGGCTCAGGGTTTCTTCCAAGGGCGGAGACTTCGGCAATGCGAGTGCTTCTCTTCGCCATTAAGGCTGAACTTGGCAGGGGCGATGCTTGTGATCTTGCACTTTGAATGATGTTGGGACTCGTGTTCCCACAAACGGCGTCAAACTGTTGCGGACTAACTCGATGCCCCGGTCAGACCGGATTAACTTGAACCGTCTTAGCTCACGGAGCGGTCGAGCGCACACACTGTCAATGAAATTGAATAGTAGGCACAAGTCTTGATGATGTGGAAAAACCCCTTAAATGGGTAAAAAACCACGTGACCGGGTTTGTGTCGGTCAAACTACACTAGCTCTTGGTGATTACAGTACACTGGGTGAATCGGGGCGACATGCCGCTCGGCCCGCTCCCGTTACAACTTGAGGGGAGAGAGAAAAACTGTAGCTTCCGGCAGGCAACAGACTGCACCGTGGAAGTGACTTAAACGATGGAATGTGCAGGATGCTTCTGGCGCGTGCGCTTGGGGCGGCGCGCGCTTGCTGGCTTCGTCTGTCTTCTTTGTTCGGCTTCCTCGCGGTCTTGGGCATCTCCTTACTAACTGCGCGCTGGTGGGGTGCCTGTAGCCGACGGTGGATGTTGGTGGCCGCTAGTGGCCGCTCGTGGCCGCCGGTGGCTGCTGGTGGTGAGCGAAGGCCGACTTGGTGGAGGAGGCGGGAGAGCTCTTACCTGAGGAAGAAGAAGAAGAACCGGAGAAGGAAAGAGGTCCGAAAAGAGGAGCCCATGGGGGTCCTTTTATAGCCTCCGGGGGAGGATCATGGCGGGCCCCAGGTGGGTTAGTGGGTAGCTACCCACGGATCGGACGGCTACGGAGGCCCCATCACAATCGGACGGTGGAGGCATGAACGACGTGCCACCGGCTGGTGGTGGTCAGCGGGAAGTGGCTGGAGGCGAACGGCGGCGGGCGGCGGGCGGCGACCGGCGGGCGGCGGGCGGCGGGCAGCGGGCGGCCGGCGGCGGCCGGTGACGGTGGCCGGCGGTGGTTCCCTCCTTTTGTCATGGGAGAAGAGTTAGTGGAGAGATAAAAGGGGAAGTGGGCCCTCTCACTCTCCTCCTATCATGATGGGGATCATGGGGAGTGGGTTGACTAGTCAACTCCATGATCCCCTCATTTGGAACGGCTATGCGCACCCCGAATGGTTTAAAAATGGGTTAATCCCCATCAGCTCTTTTTAACATTTTATATGTTGAGTTCCATCTTACAGGCATATCAAATTGAGGTTTTAAATATTTTTGATCTTGTGCGATCACAATTTTTTGAAAATCTTGACTTCATTGTTTGGTACAATAAATAAATCTAAGCATAGTCCGAATTTTTTCAACATATGGTTCAATAGCTTCTAAACTATCTTGTATCACTAAATTTAAAACGTGACAGACACATCGAGTGTGAAAAAACGCACCGTTGAGCATTGATTTTAATTCACATTTTAACCACTTTACTGCGGTATTGTTATTACTAGCTTTATCAAAAGAAAAACTCATTATTTTATCTTTTATTTTAAATTCACGCAAACATTTAATAATTATCGAATATAAAGTCTTACCTGTGTGCGGAAATTCAAAAACTTCAAAACATATCATGCGCTTCTTTAACTCCCATGAAACAGGATCGATCCAATGAGCCGTGATATAAATATAAGATAATCCTACTTTTATACTACTATTCCAAACATCATTCGTTAAACTCACACATCCCTCTAAAGTTTCAAAAAAAATTATTAAATCTTGTTTTGCATCAATATATAATTTAAGTACGTCGCGTCTAATAGTGGATCTATTTACCTGTTGATATTTGGGTTGAAACCCTTCGTGTATGTACTCCGTCGTCTCAACGTTGTTGTAGTAGCTGAATAACAACCCACGTCTGATGACGTTTTTCACATGTAGGTCTCGCTGTTTTGCTTGATCGTACGTCCAAATTTGTCCTGATGCTGATATTTGTCTCTGACTAAACTCGGGAGCTTGTTTCGCAAAACACGACTTAATGTGTCTCGCTAGTGTTGAGTTGTCGGTAAGAGTTAACAATTTTGAGCATAACTTGCACCGCTCCTTGAATTCGTCACCGACTTTAACCTTGTCGAAATGCTCCCAGACGAGCGCCCTCCGATTATGCTCCACCACTTCAACCGTGCTTTGAGTCGACGACGCCGACGTGGAGTAGGACGATGCCATGTAGCGAGAGAGAGAGAGAGAGAGAGAGAGAGAGAGAGAGAGAGAGAGTAAGAGAGGGAGAGAGTAAGTGAGAGAGAGAGAGAGAGAGAAAGTGAGTGGAAGAGAGAGAGAGAGAGAGAGTAAGTGAGAGAGAGAGAGTGAAGGAGAGAGAGAGGGGTCGGGTGGGGGGGGGGGGGGGGGGGGGGGTTATAGGGTTTTTTTATTTTTATTTTTAATAAAAAAAATATAAAAAGAAAATTTTATTTATTTTTAAATGGCCTAGGGCCTAGGCCCTAGGGCACAACAGCCAGCAGGGCTGCTGGCAGCCCTGTCGGCTGTCAGCAGCAGCTGCTGGCAGCCCTGTCGGCTGTCAGCAGCAGCTGCTGGCAGCCCTGTCGGCTGTCAGCAGCAGCAGCTGCTGGCAACCCTGTCGGCTGTCAGCAGCAGCAGCTGCTGGCTGGTTCCAAGAGCCGTTGGAAGCCAGCAGGGCTGGGTCGGCCTGTGGCCCTGGGTCGGGTTTCGGCTGGGCCCGGACCGACCCGAATTTCTGGCTTTGCCCGGCCCGGCCCGGGTCGGGTATCGGGCCGGACTAGCCCCCAAAATCAGAGCCCTTACGGCCGAGGCTTTTCCCGGCCCGGTCCATTCCGAATCGGGCTTTCACCGGACCTTTTGGACACGACTAACTGGATCTCCTTTTTTTTAAGAATGATTACATGACTGAACATCCAATTTCAAATTGGACAGCTGACAGACGACGCACTCTCTTCTGTGCTTTTGGGAATATTTTTAGGTAGGCCACGGGTATATCCAACGTATACGTGTGTCTCATTTAATAATTTTTTAAAAAATATTAATTAAAAATTTAGAAAATTTTTAAGATCGACTTTATGTTTTAAAAGTGCTTTAAAAATTAACATCTCGCCGGATTGCTAAAAGCCGACCGGATTTTTTTTAATGGTTACATGACTGAACGTTCAATTCCAAATTGAACGGCTTGATATCCTGTAAATAATCGCGGGGATTATGGGTCACACGATTTGCTCAAATACGAGCCTTCCTCGATGCGCAAGGGAGAAGAAGAAGAAATGAAGAGACTCTAGTTGTTCCATTCTTAATTTTTCCCCTCAATAAGGGAAAAAATTTATGTACGTGTAACGTTTCTATCTTTTTGTGTGCGAACTGTATTTTTAGCCCAAAATACAGTTATTTTTTTAAAAAAATCACAGAATATTAATGTACGTCTTTTTATGATCATTATAAGATCTCATGTGTATATGTTACAGTCTGAAAATACACGCATAAAAAAATATATTTTTTAATATAGTTATAGTAGTAAATTACGTACGTTTTTACGATGATAAATATAACTATGAATACAGTTAGTCATAATTTCAACTAAAAATATTGTCCCGCACTATCCCATCAAACGCTTCGCATACAGAAAATTCTCTCTTTTCCCTCCCCGAACTGTAGCCAATGTTGAAAAAAAAACCTAGCCCCGAAGAGTATAGCAAGAATGTTCTCTTTTTTTTTTGTTTCCACAGAGTTCTATGATTCTATCTGATATAAACTGATCTTATATGTAGATTATACATTATATTATATTATACGAGTGATTGATACGGGGCTCCGCCCCTATGGCCAATCGCGTCAGTACCCCGACTGCGACAGTACTCCGGGAACCGAAGCAATATATGAATGAGTTATTGGTTTTTTGGTTGAACCGAAGCAATATGAATGGATTCTTGGTTTAGGTGGAACCGAAGCAGAATGGGTTATCGTGTTTTTGGTGGAACCGAAACAATATGAACGGGTTATTGATTTTTGGTGGAATCGATCCAAATCTACCCGAGTTGCACCTCTAGCTAGTAACAGCCTACTAGGTGAAAGAAATCCACAGAGAATAAAAAGTTTGCTCTTGAGAAGAATTAAACATGGGAAATTTCTCAACTTCCTCCCGGCGAGTAAGCTGTCGAAGCTAAGTGAGTCTAGAGAGTCATGTAGTTAGCTCGTGGATATACCAAACCCAAGGGACTGACTATTAAGAAACTATCGCGTGAACAATGCAGGTGTCATCACGCGTGTAGCATGAGTAGTTTCCGAAAATCAATTCTCTCGCGCATGCAATCTGTCCGTAATTCAAATTTTGCAGATAAAAACTGAAATCTTGCTTTCTCTCCATCCAGCCCGATCCCATGCCCATCAACTAAAAAAACGATAACATTGACTACAATCCGCTATCACAGCGGACGCACAAAGCCAACCGCAATCACGCACATCTTCGAGATCAAGCTCTCACCTCTTCTCCTCTAGCACTTGGGCTGTGCTTTCTGTGACTATTTTCTTCACCAACCATGTGCCCCCCTTAATTATAAGGGCATTTTTGTCAAACAAGACAAGCCGCCTCTTTGAATATCATTTTTAAAATGAATTGTGGTTATCAATTTGTCTTCTTCACTTTTGATTTTAAAAAAATCAAAAGAATTATACTTAAATAAATCAAAAGAGTGTAAAATACATGTTTGGCGTTAGGTGGCTGCCAGGTGGGTTGTTAGATTGCACGAGAACTCAGTCTATATATAGATGGATATGGATAGGGAGGAGTGAACCAAAGTCAGTCAGCTAATTTAAGCAACTCCGGCCAGCAGCCCTCTGTCGAGTTCCGGCGATGGATCAGATGCACTTATTAACGAAGCGGCCGGAGAGTGCTACGAAGGAGGAGGATGCGTACGCGTACGCAATGCAGCTGGCCAGCCTCTCGGTGCTTCCAATGACCCTCAAGGCAGCGCTGGAGCTCGGCCTCCTCCGGATTATATCCGATGCCGCCGGCCCAGTCTCCGCCGATGAGCTCGCGGCCCGCCTTGGATTGCTTTCCACTAATCCCCGTGCGTCAGCCATGATCGAACGCATCCTCCGGCTCCTCGCAAGCTATTCCATTCTCTCCTACTCCAGCTCCACCGATGACGAGGGCCGTATCATTCCTCGTTATGGCCCAAACCTGGTTTGCAAGTTCTTTTCACCCAAGAAAAATGACGCCTCCGTGGATTCCCTCGCCCTCATGTTCCAAGACAAGATCATCATGGAGAACTGGTGCCTGAAGAGATTCAATTTGCAATTTGCATTATATAAATAGGGTGATGTTATATGCAGATCATTTTCGGCTATGCGCAGTCCAAGAATAAATGCATGCCAAACTAAAAAAATAATAGGAAGCTTTGAACCCGTATAGACCTTGGCCCGCACCAAACCGCCATGAAATTGTGCGGTCTGCACATAGCCGAAGTCGGTGTGCATATAGTTATTGCTTATAAAATAATACTCTTCCTTTATGATCACTTCAGGTACCACATCAAGGATGCGGTGGTTAATGGGGGCACGGCGTTCGACATCGCTCATGGCATGTCCGCATTTGATTACGCCAGAAAGGATTCTAAATTTAACAGTCTAGTGAGCCTGGGGATGGGTGACCACTCTTCCATCATGACGAAGAAGGTTCTAGATGCTTATCAGGGCTTCCATGATATCAACGTTGTTGTTGATGTTGGTGGCGGCCTCGGCTCCACCCTCAACATGATTATTGCCAGACACAATCACATCAAGGGCATCAACTTCGATTGTCCGCACGTAGTCTCACAAGCTCCATCTATTCCAAGTAATAATCTTTAAAACAAATTAAAATACATTGAATATATATATAGGGCCATTTACCGGGACCTCCCCTCTAACTTTGCTAAATTACTGACAGCATCCCTCTTATTTTCGAAATTACAAAAACTTCTCCTAAAGTTTTCATTTCATTACAAAAACCTCTCCTGAAGTTTTAATTTCATAACATCCATGCACAAAAACACCCCCTGGGTGAACAGTAGTGTTCAGGGGGTATTTTTCTTCATGGATGAAATGAAATGAAAAGACCAGGGAAGGTTTTGGTAATGAAATGAAAACTTAAGGGGAGTTTTTTGTAATTTCGAAAATAAGAGGGATACTCTCACTAATTATGCTAGTTTACAGGAGAGGTTTGGGTAATTATATATATATATATATATATATATATATATATATATATATATATATATATATATATATATATATATACGTGCGAGCCCGCCTGATGGTTCTTAATATTTTTCTTATCATGTCATTTTCTTAATATAAATTTTTTATCATTACATATTATTTGTATTTTAAAATTATTATTTCTTATATTAAAAAAGTTAAAAATAAAAACAAAAAAATTAATATATATATGTATATGTAAAAAATGAACGGTTAAGAGTGATTTGGCGCATCGGATGTTACACCGTGCAGTCGCAACGGTCAACGATACTTCTTTGTATATATGTATAGATATATGAGTGATAGGCACGGGGCTCCGCCCCACGGTCAACCACAATAAACGCGGGGTTTTACCCGACCTTACCAATTAATTAATTCAGTTTAAAATAAACATGTACTCTATCAATTAATTAATGCACAAAGTAATTATACATCATTTTCAACTTTTGTTAAAAAAAATCTCATCCTAATGTTTGTTCCAATATTTTCTCATCATTACTTTTTCAAACAACTTGATGAGCCACTAAATTTCCTGACATGCCTAATAATAGTCTATCATAATAGTTATACGATCTCTACTGAAAACTTTTTTTCATTTTATAGATTTTTAATTTTTCATCATTATTTTTAATTTGGGAATATGATGTAATCTCCTGAATGGACATTATATTTTATTTTAAAAAAAATATTATAATAGATGTTAGGTCATTAGATTAAAACAATAATGATATATTTGACAATTTTGAATGTTTAATCAAAGATAATTTTTTTTACTTTTAATATTGTAAATATATATATATACATAAATATTGAAAAAAATATTAATAAATATGTTGATTTTTGAAATGAATGATGATTATGCAGATGTGCAACATATTGGTGGAGACATGTTTGATAGCATTCCAAGTGGAGATATCATTTTCTTGAAGGTGTGTAAACTTCTTGATGGAATTAGATTATTCACCATGCATGCTTTTTCATGTCATTACCTAAACTAAACTAATATTTGATTATAAATTTAGTGGATACTTCACGGTTGGAGCGACGAGTGCTGCATAAAAATACTCAAAAATTGTCAGAAGGCCCTTCCCTCTGGCGGAAAGGTGGTGATCGTGGAATACATTGTCCCAAAATCTCCGGAACATAATCCCGCGGCACAAGTAGTCTTCCAAACAGATATGATAATGCTCGTTCAAGTCGCCGGAGGAATAGAGCGGACTGTAAAGGAATTCGAGGTGTTGGCTTCGCAATCCGGCTTTGCAGGATTCAAAGCAGTTTACATTGATTCAAATGCTTGTGCGATGGAGTTGTCAAATGAATAATTGCACACAACATCAGTTCAAATGCTTGTGTGACAGAATACTTGTCAAATAACTAATCACATATTTTGTGATTTCAATTGTCTTCTTATGACATTAATAAAATGTTGGCCATATTATCCTATTTTCAGTGCTTTGTTTTTAACTATGTAAAAAGAAATCGTATGACAATAGTAATTAAGATCAAAAAGCATCTACACCAAGAAAAGGGCTTGTTTGGGAGGACTTATTTTCACCGGTCAAGCGGTCACGACCGCATGAATCGGACCTTAATTAAGGCTGGGTTCATACGATCGTGACCGCTTGACCGGTGAAAATAAGTCCTCCCAAACGGAGCCAACATTTTATTTGCGGAGTTTTAGAAAGCATGGTGAAAGTTTTTGCCTTTTGCGGTACTTTTAGAAAAAAAAACACCACCGTATATTATTTAGACTCCCTTTGGGAAGAATTATTTGCACCGACCGATCAAGCGGTTAGGATCACATGAATCGGATCTTAATTAAGATCTGGTTCATGCGATCGTAACCGCTTGACCGGTGAAAATAAGTCCCTCAAAACGGAGCCTTAGTTGCGGTGTTTTTTTTGCTAAAAACGTGGCAACATAGTAATTTTGGCGAGCTAATTGCCGAAGTACTGTGCCCAAAACCTTCTCTGTTTGGCTGTTTTTGTTCCAGGTGCCTCTTTCCTTCTTGGTGAGAACCCGTCATCTTACGGGGGAGGTATTTGTGAAATTGAAAATGTAAAAAAAAATTCTGAAGCGGGGGCTAATGAGGTCGCAGGAACACTCAATCACAACCGAATCTAAATAAAAGACTGCAACAATTAATGGAAGCACAAGAGTTTCTAATCAGAATCAACTTCTATTACAGGCCGAGGTATACATTGCAAGACATGATAGCAATGTAAACTGGGAACAAATCAAAAATTGCAGCAACAAGAAACCGTGCGGACGGTTTCCAGTGGGGCTAATATCGAGTCGAGCTCGAGCGATTTTGGGTCTGCTCGAAATCGAAATTTTCGGCTCGAAATCGACTAAAAATTGAAATTGATTTCGAGTCGAGTCGGCTCGACTCGAAATGACTCGATTTCGAGTCGGCATGAAATCGAATCAAGTCGGCTCAAAATCGAATCGGGTCGGCTCGAAATTGAGTAATTTTTTGTTTTATTCCTAGTTTTCTCAAAATTAAATTGGACAACCGATAAATTTAGCAAATGAAACACTTAAAGACTTCATTATTTTTATTTAGGTTTAAATTTTGTTATTTTAAATCTTAAAATAAGAATATATTAATAAATACATAATTTTTTTAATTAATTCGAGTTGATTCGAATCATATTTCGAGCGATTCAGGGCTGACTCGAAATTAGATTCGAGTCAAATTGAATCGACTCAAATTGAGTCGAATAAATTTTAACTGATTCCGATTCGGCTCAAATTTCAAACGATTTTCGAGCGACTTTCGAGTTTCGAATAATATGCTCAACCCTAGTTTTCAGAACCCGCACAAGTCGCCTACTCGCTAGCCCTATTCGCCGAGACCGTAGAAGCCGCATACCCGCAACTAACCGCGCGGACTACTGTTATTGCAAATGCTGAGAGGCCGAATAGAACCCGCTGATAGGACAGTCAAACTGTTCCACTTATCCGCAACTCCGAGGAAGAGACCAAACCGCAAGAACTGCGACCTGCTGCTAAACTGCTGACTGTATCCGCGAACTGTTCCACACCAACATTCCCGCTAGTCGCCTATCCGCCTAGTGTTAGTCGCACAGCCTGCACAGAACAACTTCCTTAGTCGCAACGGTTAGAAAACCTTAACCGTAAGTTTAAGCGCGAGTTGATTCTTACTGTTCACTGGTCCATAATGATGAGCCTGGGAGTTCTATTTATAGGTGTGGGAAGGAGTATCGTCACCACCTATACCGATAGAATAACCGTCCATCAACCTGTGCCGACTAACACTTGTATCCACAAAGTGCGAATACCAACCAGCTCGCCAGGTCACGCAAAACCGCCGGATAGACCACTAGTCCGCCAACCGTGCTGAACTGTGAACCACCAAGGCGAGCTCGGCAAGCTAGGAAACAAGCTAGACTTGCCCCCCCAGATCAAGTCCACAAAACCCTCGGTCACAAACTCAGACCGCGCCACCTGATACCAAGATCGCGTTCTTCTGAACAACCCCAGTCCGCAAACACCTATGCGGACTGCTCCATCAGTCCACGTGACCTCCAGGCAACCTGTCCGCATAACAAAGCTTGCCCCACGATGTAACATCCAGACCGCAAGCTTTGAACCAAGCCGAACACCTGCGAGCTCCATAGAGTCCGCACAACAACCAACGAACTCTGATCCACCCCGCCCCAAGAAGGCACCAGTGACCTGAGGGCAAACCGCCCCAGTTCACTAAACCGACTGTCCCTTAGCGAATCAAAGAACCTGCCAACCATGACAACTTCCAACGAAGTTCGCCACTAAACCGTGGATACACATCCTATCTGCCCGGTTACCCTCAGAGAGAGCTTGCTGGTCCAGACCGCTAGAAATCACAGCCAAGCCGGTTGTCCGATTAGGCAACCCGCCAAAGCAATCCGCCTAGTCTGCGCGATCTGCGGCCTGTGCAAACTGAACAACCAGTCCGCCCGACTTCCCCTTCAAACTTCAACAATTTCAACAGAAAATATTAGTGGAGATTCAAATGCTATCCGGTGTATAATATGACATATCTAGTTGTTTAGTCTCTTGTTTGCATGTTCTTTCATGATTGCAACCCGATTTAGTTGTTTAGTGTCTTAATTGTAAAAAGAAATTTGTTAAGTGGATTCAAACTTATTTTGGAATTAATTGTTACGGTCCCGCTTGACCGGTGAAAATAAGTCCTCTTAAACGGAGTCTTAATCTTGGGTGAGATTATATGTAAAACTTTTTGTATTTTGAGATTTTGTATACTTAATTGGTAATTCCCTTTTTTATGCATGGGCTTTAACTTATAATAAATGAAAAATTTTAAATGTTTTTCAAACCTATACTATTAATATTTTGACCACAATACTTATATTTCCAATTATTATTATTATTTGCCTCTCCATCTAAAACTAATTGATTTTAGGTTTGATATTAAGGTTATAACATGCTATGAAGGCAGCTAAGCCCTCTCACGGTCCATTAATTCCACACATCGCCGAATTAAATAATAATAATAGTAATAATAATTCAATGGTTGAATGGGTGAGTATTGAAGAATAGTTTCACATACATCATGAATCTACAATAATTTTGCGCACATAATATATATAGGTCAAAGTCCCTCCCTAGGACCCTATTTATGACGAGTGTGTGTGATAGGACTAGCTAGGGCAACCCTAATAAAATTTGGAATAGAAATATTCTCAAATGAAAGGGCCAGCTGGACGGCTTCAATAATTGAAGTACCTACATATATTCTTGGATCATATATATAGGTGCATACCATTACTCTTCTTTTTAAGTTACTGTGAGTTTTTGGGACAACTTGTTTAAATAAGGTTATATTCTATATATTAGTCCAGCCGGCCCCGCGACTGCGTGCCCATCAGGCCCCCATGGTCGGCGATCCTGCCGGCCCTCTTTGGCCGCGCGGCCGATAACTTGACCGACCCTAAACCAGCTGGCCCCCGTTGGCCGGGCCCTGTCGCCGACCCGCCTCCGTCGGCCGTCCACTACCGGCCTTAATAAGATATAAGATGACACGATGCGGGTAGTAGAAATTTGCATGGTGATGTGTGTATGACGAAAAATGATTGAGCATGACAGTGTGTGTATACTAAATTATATGGTTATGGTGTGGGCATAACCATATCCATCATGGGTTTGCGCATATCAGAAAAGTCCATCATGGGTGTACGTAGTCATAAAACTACTCATAATGGGTGTGTGCATGGTACATTAAAAGGTTATGGTGTGCAGCTAGCCGAACACCATAACCACTTAATTGCGGAAATGCCACCCTCAAAACCTATAAAAGGGGTCATAGGCCCTCATTACATGACACATTGCATCTTACACACGAGATAGCTCCCAAAAAATCCTTCGAAGATCTCTCTGCGCACTTGAAGAAATCCTCTAAGATCTTTGAATCCTTCGAAGATCTCTTGAAGATTTCCCACGGGCATTCGAAGATCCCTTGGGGATGGCACTGTGCACATTGCGATGAGCACATTGCGTTTAGCACATTGCGATGAGCACATTGCATTTAGCACATTGCGCCACATTGCTTTGAGCACATAACACAGAGCACATCACTCCAGACTTCGCCGCTCACGATCATAAAGCAAGCTATAGATTCTAGATTGTGTCGAGCGCATCGCTCCTGCTTCCGAGTGCCAGTTGTAGACTTCAGAGATCAAGCAGAGCACATCGTTCCTGCTACCGATCACTAGCTGTAGTCTCCAGAGAGCACAGAGTACATTGCTCCCCACTCTAGCAATCCAAAAAGTACTTAGATTTTTGAGAGGTGGTCCACCACCATTAAGGCTTCTTCCTTTTCTCCTACAACCATTACAAGAAAGGAGGTCTACTGTCACATTTTGTAGGCCATTTGCGGTATTTATGAAGCATCGTTATTGATCTGCCGCTCTCGAGTTCTCAACTAACACTTGTAACAATAAGAACATAATTAGATCGTGGACTAGAGAGCCTCGTGGCCGATCGTGGACTAGAGAGCCTCGCCTCCCGTCGCTCGCTGGTCTCCCGATTGCCTGCGAGGGCAAGCTCCGCCCTCTCTGTCGCGGATCTAGGGCAAGATCCGCCTCCCGGTGTTTCGTCCTCATCGCGGATCGCTTCTCTCCCGAAGCCGATCGAGGACTCGGACCGTCTTCTGTCCGCCCCGTCGCAACGATCGACGATCTGCTCCGTCGCTTCGATCGACGATCGATCCGCTCGACGATCGTTTTCGTTCGACGATCGACGGTAGTCCCCGTTCGACGTTCGACGTTCGACGATCCGCCCCGCCCGTTCGACGTTCGACGTTCGACGATCCGCCCCGCCCGTTCGACGTTCGACGATCCGCCCCGCCCGTTCGACGTTTGACGTTCGACGATCCTCCCCGCCCCTTCGCTGATCTTGTAAGACCCCTTTTTTTGTGACAGCCCGGGGTCTTATGCCCAGAACCGCCGCTTTGCGGTGACACCTTCGCATCCGGGAAGGTCGTCACCACAACGCGCCGATTCTGCCGGCCTTTTTGATCACGATCAAGTAGCATATAGTAAAGAAAGAGAAATGCAGTCCATAATAATAAATCACATATATATAAACTCCACGAAAGGAGTGTCCACAGAAATCATCAGAGAACAAAGATACTAGAAATATAAGGGCTCATGCCCGGTACATCAAGTCCTCACTACAAAATCACTCAATGCGGAAGCAAAAACTAAAACTCTACTAAAGGTCGGGACTCACGGTCCCTGCAGTCTGGACTCCAGTGCTAGACTGCCCCATCTCCAAGCGTACCGGCCTCCTGGGCTGCTCCTCCATGCTGGGCTCCGCGATCCCCTAATATGATATGGTTCGAAAACCGTTAGTCTAAAAGACTAAGCCCTATCATCCCCCACCCCTTCCCCCACGCTCTAAGGCACCGGGCGGAGAGGAAGAAAGGGGAGGACATGAAAGTGGAGATAAATTCCAAAGCAGATGACGGTGGACCTAACTAGCAAGTTATAACAGGTGAACAGTATAAATGTTGTAATAGGTATAACAGAAAAATAAGTAAGTAAGAAATTAAACCTTCGTTTATGTGAGTACACATAAGCCAAGGGATCTTTTGCAAGGCTCCCATCGTATAACGCGTCTCATACCGCTTATACGTTGGGGTGTCGGTATCAAGCAGCAGATCTACATATATCAAATTGACCTTAATTTATAAACTTGCCCACACAAGCTTATAGACCAAGGGGTCGTTTTGCAAGTCCTAAAGTATAAGCGTCCCATTCCACTTATATTTTAGGTGTCAAGGTTGTTATGAATGATTATGACATGCAACTATATGGTGGGTTATGATGTTCAAGCAGTGCAACTCACACACCCAACTTTGTGTACACAAACCTTTAGTTCCCCCTTTCTGGAGATAACTCCGAGGTTACTCCCGTAGTGGCAAACGGAAGCGGTGGGTTGGGCCTCGCCCACCTCAAAACCAGTAAAAGCACCACTGGTCTAACCTATCGTACGCCCTCAACGCTTGGTGCACGAGACGGACTCCTGCGTACTCTTGCCGACTGGTCCGCCGGACTTAACCTTGGCTAAGTGGTAGTCACCTTGCCGAGTCAACGATATCGGTGTCGGTGCAATCGAACTCCCCGATATCGAAAACCCACCACCTTAATCTTTCCTATTTTTATGTACATGCAGCAGTTTAATATATAACAATTTAAAGTGTCAAACTCCCGGACTAAACCGTCCGTATAAAGCACATCCGAGACCAAATTCCCCGGACTAAAACGTCCGGCTCATCTTCAGACTTCATCCCTTAAAACACCACGGGACAGCGCCCCCTTGAATACCTCGGGACGACTTAACCATTACCAACCCTAACTAATAAGTGTGTGCAATGTGAATCCCTATTATGCTAATTACTCTTTCGTTTGTTTTAAGATTTACGTTAGCCCAGGACTGCCCCCGGCATACCCCGTGAAGGGCTCTCAAAGGGCACTAGGAATCAAGACGGCGACATTACGGCCCGAAGTTACCTTTCGCAAGGCACTTATTGTTATTGGTTGTTTTTCCCATACCTGTTCCCTCTATAAATTGCATCAAACTAAACCTAGGGTGGATTTGACTCTTCACTCTTACGAGGACGGCGATCTTTCGTCGGTCCCGCGCACCTTCTAGAGCGCATCAACTCATTCCTCACCACACTTGAAACCTCCTATGGTGATCCATTCTTTTTCTTTAAATCCAACCAACACAAGTTGTCCTTATGCTAACCCAAACCTTATTATATTACTCATTTCCCAAAGTTACTAACTACAGACCACCTTATACTAAGTAATGTCTATGATAGGATATCCTTTGTGTTTTCATCTAAACAGCCTAAGTTATTTACTGGGGGCCTTTCACGACATAATTGAATCAATTCCCGGTTATAACAATTTTCTCAATTAATCTATTAATTAATTAATTTTACTAAAATCCAAGGTCTTCCAAATTTGAACAAGGAGTATACTTTTCAGTCATGTATAAATCATTATAAATTTAAGACAAATACTAATATGTCTAAAAATGATATATCCAAGGTTTGGCAATTTTCACTAAGGTCTAAGGGGCCTAAACATATTTTTGCAATAATCCATTTCTTTCATGTCTAATGAATAAACTACATCAGATTCTCTTCTAAATCATTTGAATTAATTACAGGGTACTAGAAATACCATGAAAATAGTACTATAAAAGTTTCATAATTTTACTGCTGGAAATTAATTTATAATAAATCATTTACTAAAACCCTAATCTAGCATGCTTGTGAATCAAGTACTATATTCATAACTCTAAAAATCCAGAATAAAATCCCACTAATTCAAAATGATTTAAAAACTCTATTTACCAACTTTCATAATTTTCCAGAAACTATTTATGTCATAAAATATTTTTAAATCATAAGGCCCTTTAATAACACTTGTGAAAGAACTACTCTATTTATTCAACATAAAATTAAACTAAAATTCATGAGCATTCTCATTGGCTAACAACATCTAATTCCAGAGTTTCGATGGGGCCTTATTTGAATTAAAAATCTTTAATAAATAAAACATCAAATAGGGCTATACACATATTCATGAATGAAGTACTAAAAACAATAATCCAAAAATTCTAGTAAAATCAGCTAAGGGTCCTAACTACCCTAGAAACACTCTACCCAAGTTTCATAGCTTTTTAGTGCATTTAAACTACTGCTTTGACCTAAAAGCCCTTCTACTCTAAAACTAGGGTTTAGGTTTTTAGGTACCTACCTACCTCAAAATTCTCTAATATTACAACCAGAGGGTTAAATACCCATTAACTACCTCTCCACCAAAACCCAAGGCCATACAAGGGCATTTTCCCCTATGTCCTTCACAAGCCCCCAAAGTCCACATTTAGGGTTTGAACCTGGGCCCTAGGGTAAACATACCCTAATCCATCCCATTTTCCCTAAGGGAGTTATTAGGACCATTTAAAACCAGTGGTCAGAATCTCAACCTCTTTTGAGGTGAGATGATCACACAAGTGTCAAAAGTACCTTTTCCCTAAGCTTCCCTTCACTAGGTCAAAACTAGGGTTTAGAGGATTCCTATTCAAAACTCAACCAAATGAGTTGAAATTTGAACCAGACCTAGATACCTATCACAGGGACACCTCACCAAAATTTGGGAGGGTATGGAGGTCATTTGACCCTTAAACTATCTTACCCTAGCTTTTCTAGGGTTAGGGCAGAACCCTAAGTTACACTATTCGAAATGGTCTCCAATTTTTACAGCAGTTATGTCTAGGTGATATTGAGTCCCTGTCCAAATTTCAAAGCATTTGGACCAAGGGTCAAGTGTGGGGAATTATTTTAAAATCTGCCCTACATATAGGTCCTACCATAGAAAAATGGCCATATAGGTCAACTTGTCCTAAAAAATTCCATTACATATCAAACTGTAGATAATAAAAATTGCTACAACATTCATGTTGATCATTTTTTATGAACATGCTCCTAAGGGGCCTAAATAATTTTTAGAAGAAATCTGTCCTAGTTGTAGGACATACCCTTACTAAAAAGGCTCTATAGGGAATTCCCCTCATCCAATTTTTCACCACTGCATATCAAATTGTAGGTCTTCAAAAGACCTACAACTTTCATGTTATACACTTTTTCAGTAGGTGCCTCTAAGGGGCCTAAATTCTATTTACAGTAAATCTGTGTAATTAAATACAGAAAATTGAATATTTAAATCATTAAACTTATTTAATAGGGTTGCACGAATCTTAAAGCAAGATCCAACGGCAGCTGGTCATCTTCTCCGATTTGGACCTAAAAATAGCCCGCACAGGTGGTTTTTACGGGCCCTTTTCTGGCGGCCTGAGGCGGCGCCACCACCGGGAAACATCACCCATTTGTTCCCGGTGGTGGGGGCTATCCACGGCCGGAGCTAGGGCGGCCGGAGGTGGCGGCGCCGCCCTAGCCGAGAGCTTCAAAAGCTCCCGAAAAATGGCAATTTTCTGAAATTTCAAAACTTGGCTCCGGTTCGTTTGGGCATGAAATCAACTTCTAAACATTCCTAGGATCTAAGCATGAGAGAAGGAGAGGAGGAGGACCTGAGTTCGGGCTTGGATGCGGGTGGAGCGACGGGAATGCATGGCGGCGGCGGCGGCGGCGCTTCCTCTTCTTGGTGGCTCCGACAGCGGTTCTCCCTCCTATCTAGGGTTTCGAAATCCCTCACCCTAGCTTGGTGATGGGGTATAAATGGCCGGGAGGGGAGGGGGGAGGTGGTTTTGAAAATGGCCATTAAAGCCATTAACGGCTAGGTTCGGCCATGGAGGAGGGGGGCTGAACCAAGGCCTAGGTGGCCGGGAAACGGCTGGAAACTTCTCCCCTTCCCCAGGGGAGTTGAATTCAGCCATTAAGGGTGGCCTTTGGCCTCCCTTTGGCCGAACACTCCCTTCCCTTCTCTCTTAATTTTTCTCTCTCCTCCATTATCATGAAATGGAGCTCCCTCTCTCTCTCCTAGTTATCATCGAAGATGCTGCTCATCTCCCTCAACTTATTGGCAGCCCACTAGGTTTATAATTCCCTTAGGAAATATCATGAAGGGAGTGGTTCACCTTCCACCATAAGTGGCCTCTTTAAACACTTTCTCTCTCCTCTTTATTTCTCTAAATTTAGGCTTCTCTCTCTCTCTCTCTCCTAGTCACTAGGTTGACTAGTCAATGGTCTAGGTTATTGGTAGCTATGAATAATCTTATTAATCATGCACTCAAGGTTAACTTAGAGGAGAGAGTGGCTTGAGCTTGGGTTAACCCAAATAGGCTATGTTGACTTGACTTGGGTTACATGTTGACTTAGTGGCTTTGACCTTTTGGGTCAACATTAATGGATCCTTAGTGACCCATTGGGCTCCCCTAAGGCCTAGGTAGGGTTAGTTGGGGTTGTCATGGCATCTTGGAGGTCACCTGCCCCTTAGTAAGGGCACTTTGACCATTTTAGGGCTAGAGTTGACTTTGGTCAACATGACCATTTGGGTTGACCCCAAGGGGTCCTTGGTGACTTATTGAGCCCACATTAGGTCTAAGGGGATTTTTAGAGTCAAAATGAACCTACTAGGCCACCCAAAATCAGTGTTCAGGAATTTACTATTTGCAGACCAAGAGGGTCTCAACTAGGTTTTTAGGTTACTTGGTCTCCTGGGTTCCCTGAGAACTTGTCATGACCTAGTCTTGCTCAAAGCCACTCCTAGGGGGGTCCAATTTGAAAATGGGATGTTACAGATCTGCCCCGGCTCGACGTTCGACGATCGACGTCTTCCGGTCGACGTTTTCCCGATCGACGATCGACGACTTCCTTGTTCGACGTTTTCCTGGTAGCCGATCCAGGGTTTTGACTCCGCAGCTGCCTCTACCCTGCTTCCTCAGCCGATCCAAGCCTCTGTTCCTGTGTTAGGGTTTGCAGCAAGAGGAGGTATGAGGAACTCAAGCCTCTCCTCTCCTGTGCCCATGAACAAGTTGGAAAAGTTCACGGTCTCCGAGTTCAACGATTGGAAGTTGAACACTCAGTTCGGGATGAAATACCTGAATGTCTTCTGCACCATCAAGACTGCTCGTGCTGACGTTGCTGGGACTGAAGATGAAGCTCAGTGGGTTGAAGACGAGGATTTCTGCAGGGACTACCTGCTGAATTATCTCTCCTCCAGTCTGGCAAAGAACTACATCAAGATGCAGTCTGCGAAGGAGATCTGGGAGGCCCTGGAGGAGCACTTCAGACAGGAGGAGGACCTCTCCAAGGCTCATCTGGTGGACAAATTCCACTCTTTCAGCTTCGATGAAGAGAAAGCCATTCTCCCTCAGGTATCAGCTTTTGAAAATTTGGTTGATTCTCTGCATAGTGTGTCCATTAGCCTGCCCGAAAATTTTGTTGTCGGCACAATTGTGTATAAGTTTCCCTCCTCGTGGTACAATTTCAAAACAGAAATGTACCGCAAGAAGATGCAAGTTGGTCTGAACGACCTCAAGCGCTTCATACGCATTGAGGACGAGAACCGGACGAAGCACGCTTTGGAAGCTGTTGACAAGCAGAAGGTTGCTGCCAACATGATTACAAGCTCCAAGCGCGCTCCTCCCCCTCATAAGACCAAAACGTCTTGCAGTAGCCCTCAGGTTGCAGGATCTAGTAGACCCTCTAAAAAGTTTAAGGGTAAATGTTTTAACTGCAACAAGTGGGGACACTGTGCATCTGACTGCAAGCTCCCGAGGAAAGAAAGAACTAGAGCACCGCAAAAAGTCAACCAGGCTCATCTGGTTAGCCACGCTGAGCCATCCGACTTTGTTGCCATGGTCGGACACGCTCAGGCCAGCACGGAGTGGTTCCTAGATTCTAGGGTAATGTGTCACGTTTGCAACAATGCTAATCTTCTGACAGAGCTGAAGGATGCAAAGGAATTAGTAACAGCAGCAGATGGTGGCACCGCTGACGTACTGAAGGTGGGGAACGCAACTCTGATGCTCTCCTCAGGTAAGTCTTTAATTTTAAAGAACATAAAATATATTCATTCATTATCTGCTAACTTAGTGTCTATTAGTTTATTGTGTGATGCTTGTATGTCCATTAACTTCTGTAGCGATAGAGTGACTCTGTCAGTAAACTCACATGACTTTGGATGTGCTTACGTCCAGAATAGGATATACCGTTTGAGTCTAGCAAATGAGATAGTGCAACAAGTTCAGTTAAACTTAGTTAGCCCTAAGACTCTACATGAGAGACTAGGACACGTAAACTATAGGAAAACGTTCCAAGTAGCTAGAACTCATAAGATCACACTAGACACTAAGTCTCCTCTTGGAAAATGTGAAGTGTGTGCTCAGACTAAGATCACTAGGAAACCTTTTGACACGGTTACTAGGAGCACAACACCTCTTGAGCTTATACATTCCGATATTTGTGACTTTAAAAGTTTTGTCACAAGAGGTGGGAGGAAGTATATGATCACGTTCATAGATGATTGCACTAGATACTGTCACATCTCGTTGCTTAAAACTAAAGATGAAGCGTTTGAAAAGTTTTGCCTTTTCAAAACTAGGGTAGAAAACCAGTTAAGCATGAAAATTAAGAGGTTTAGAAGTGATAGAGGAGGAGAATATATGTCCAATGAGTTCAGATGCTTCCTTGCTTCACAGGGCATCATAGCAGAAACCACTGCTCCTTACTCCCCCAATCTAACGGCATAGCCGAGCGCAAGAATAGAACGTTAACAAAGATGTTGAACTCTATGCTGCTCACTGCAAGCATGTCTTCCACTTATTGGGGAGAAGCGGTCTTGACTGCGAATCACATTCTGAACAGAGTTCCCCATGCTAAGTTAGAGGTTACACCCTACGAGCTTTGGTTTAAGCGACCGCCGTCTTTAACCAGACTCAAGACCTGGGGCTGTTTAGCCTATGTCAGGGTTCCTGACCCTAGATGGTCTAAGGTTGGACCTAGGACCAATACGTGTGTCTACCTAGGTTGTACTAAAGATAGTGTTGCAGATAGGTTCCTTGATATTTCTAATAATATCATAACAGAATCTAGGAATGCGGTGTTCTTCGAGGACAAGTTCCTCAAAGATAAGAACTCAACTATCCCAGGTATGCAAGCAACTATTACTGAGGACGATCCTGAATGAGTACCAAGCACCTCCTATTCCGTTCTGGTAGACAACTCTGGCCTAGAGTCTGGGAGGACTTCAGTAAGAGAGCGAACCCCTAGAACCTTCGGTAGTGATTTTGTTACTTACCACGTCGAGGCCGATCCATCTAATTTTAAGGAAGCAATGAGATCAAGGGATTCCCTACTTTGGAAAGAAGCAATTGAGGATGAAATGAACTCTCTCCTTCAGAACGACACCTGGATGTTAGTTAATAAGCCAATAGGGGCTAAAACTGTAGGGTGCAAGTGGGTTCTAAAAAGAAAGTTAAATCCCGATGGTAGCGTAGCTAAGTATAAAGCACACCTGGTGGCTAAAGGTTTCACACAAGTAAGCGGAGTAGACTATTTTGACGTATACTCACCCGTGCGTCACTTAGCAACCATTAGGGTTCTTCTTGCTATTTTGGCCATTGAGAACTTTGTTGTTCATCAAATGGACATTAAGACTGCATTCTTGAACGGAGATCTGACCGAAGAGATCTACATGAGTCAACCTGAACGTTTCATTGTAGACGGTCATGAAAACAAGGTCTGTAAGCTTTTAAAGTCGCTATACGGATTGAAGCAAGCGCCGAAATTATGGCATGAGAAGTTTGACTATACTGTAAAGAACATGGGATTCACGTCGAGTCTCTCGGATAAATGTCTTTGCATACTTCATATATCAGACAACGTCGCCATAATATGCTTGTATGTGGATGATATGCTTATTCTTGGATCTGATCAATCCGAAGTGGATGACGTAAAGTCAGGTCTAATTAAAGAATTTAGCGTGACAGATCTAGGTATAGCTGACACTATACTAGACATGCAAGTGAGCTTTGGGAAACATGACATTTCCCTAAGTCAAAGCCACTACATCCAGTCCTTGTTGGACACGTGGAGATACAGTGAACGTAAAGCGGCTGAGACACCATACGACTATTCTAACCGCTTAAAGCCCAATGAAGGGGCTGCGGTTCAACAATTAGATTATTCTAAACTGCTTGGTAGCCTCATGTACGCTATGGTCTGTACGAGACCTGACATAGCCTTCACGGTCAACATGTTAAGTAGGTTCACTAGCAATCCTGGCCAAGACCATTGGGATGCCCTCGATAGGCTGATGTGTTACTTAAAGCACACCCGAAAGTATGCTTTATGTTATAGTGGTCATCCTCCCGTTCTGGAAGGATATTCTGATGCATCATGGTGCTCAGAAATAAACGACAGCAAGTACACTAGTGGATTCCTCTTTACACTAGGAGGAGCAGTTGTATCCTGGAAGTCCAAGAGACAGTCGTGCATTGCACTCTCATCTATGGAATCCGAACTCTATGCTCTAGCTTCGGCTGGTGAAGAAGCGGAGTGGTTAAGAGATTTGGTGATGGACATTCCATTGTCGGGCCTGAAATTGAGTTCTATTGCAGTTTACTACGATAATCAGGCTACTAAAACGGTTGCCACGAACACTTTTTTCAATGGCAAAAGAAGGCAACTTAGGATGAAATAGGCCTGGTTGACCTCTCTCACAAGTCAAGGGATTTTGACCCTGGCTGATGTGAGATCGAAAGATAATGTTGCAGACGCCCTTACTAAAGGATTAAATAGAGCTCTCACAATCAAAATATCGGGGGAAATGAGATTAAAGTTCATAGAAATATGAAACTTTCCTCCAATGTTTATGTTTTGATATGCACGAGCCTATAGCTGCCAATATTCAAGCATCTAATAAGTGACAGACTGAAAACCCCAAATAATTTCTTGATGAAAACCCAAGATGGTTGGATGCGGGTTATTCCACATTTGATAACCTAACGTCCTTTCATTGTAAGTTGATTCAAGAGTTATTCAACTGGGAATTGAAAGTCGTTGTAAATGTTAATCTAAATATTATTGGTCACAGCACATTATTCCACATTTTGATAATGTTGCACGTGACGTGTGCCCACATGTGTTGGTGAGGCGCACAGTGATCCGTAATGAGTAAGATAACGTGACTAGTCTTAGTTAGACTGGATGAGATGCTGACAGAGTTACTTTACCGTTGCTAGAAGTGCTAAGCTCATTTAGTAAGAGCTAGTTTACTTTAAATGTTACTGCATATGTTAATGAATTCATAGAGTCTGACTCATGAAATTCCTTGCAGGCTACGATGGAGATTTTGGAGGAGCTGTAGACCTGGACATGGATGATGATGATCTACTAGATGAGTAGAATCATCAAACGTTTAATTCATGTTTTCATTTGTTTTGTAATAATTATTCAGACTATGTTTGGGATAGAATCTGTGTGGAGGTTTGCCGTTTAGGCAAAACCCTTTTACTACATTATTTAGTATGATCTGTCCTGAATGCTTTGATTAGTTTGGATTATTATTTTGTCTACTCTCCAGCACCCCGAAACGTCACCGTTATTTGTCACGAATATAGGAGGAGATTGTAAGTGTATATTCGGACGAATAACGGGCTCGGGGGCTTCGCGGGTCTAAACCCTAGGTTAGTTCTATATAACCTAGCTAGAGGCAACGGGGAGAGGGTTCCACCTAGACCCTCCTCCGAATGTTTCGAGAATGTTAGTGTTGGTGCTCGAAACATTCGGAGGAGGGTCTAGGTGGAACCCTCTCCCCGTTGCCTCTAGCTAGGTTATATAGAACAAACCTAGGGTTTAGACCCGCGAAGCCCCCGAGCCCGTTATTCGTCCGAATATACACTTACATTTTGTTTGCACAGACCCGACCACGTCATTTTTTCCACTTTCTAAGGTTTTCCAGGTAAAAATTCTCTTTCCATGCCAGCCGTCGGATTCATTCTCTGATTATTTGCTCACCACTCTCGAGCTAGGACGGTCCAATTTTTGACCGGTTTAAGAGTATCTCGAGTTGATCCGCAACATGAGTTATTATGTCATCTTGATTAATTAGCATCGTAATTATTTTGCACCCCAACCATACATTCACCCTGAACTAAATTTTTATAAGAATATCTTCCAAGTACGCATTAATTCATCACCACCTATACCGATAGGATAACCGCTCATCAACCTGTGCCGACTAACACTTGTATCCGCAAAGTGCGAATACCAACCAGCTCGCCAGGTCACGCCAAACCGTCGGATAGACCACTAGTCCGCCAACCGTGCTGAACTGTGAACCACCAAGGCGAGCTCGGCAAGCTAGGAAACAAGCTAGGCTTGTCCTCCCCAGATCAAGTCCACAAAACCCTCGGTCACCAACTCAGACCGCGTCACCTGATACCAAGATCACGTTCTTCTGAACAACCTCAGTCTGCAAACACCCATGCGGACTGCTCCATCAGTCCGCGCGACCTCCAGGCAACCTGTCCGCGCAACAAAGCTTGCTCCACGATCTAACATCCAGACCGCAAGCTTTGAACCAAGCCGAACACCTGCGAGCTCCATAGAGTCCGCCCAACAACCAGCGAACTCTGATTCATCCCGCCCCAAGAAGGCACCAGTGACCTGAGGGAAAACCGCCCCAGTTCGCTAAACCGCCTGCCCCTTAGCGAATCAAAGAACCTGTCAACCATGACAACTTCCAACGAAGTTTGCCACTAAACCGTGGATACACATCCTATCCGCCCGGTTACCATCAGAGAGAACTTGTTGTTCCAGACCGCCAGAAACAACAGCCAAGCCGATTGTCCGATTAGGCAACCCGCCAAAGCAATCCTCCTAGTCTGCGCGATCTGCGGCCTGTGCAAACTGAACAACCAGTCCGCCGGACTTCCCCAACTTTACACTTCAACAATTTCAACAGAAAATTTTAGTGGAGATTCAAATGCTATCCGGTGTATAATATGACATATCTAGTTGTTTAGTCTCTTATTTGCATGTTTTTTCATGATTGCAACCCGATTTAGTTGTTTAGTGTCTTAATTGTAAAAAGTAATTTTTAAATTGGATTCAAACTTACTTTGGAATTAACAGTATTGGCTAAGGTCTGGTTCATGCGATCGTAATCGATTGACCGGTGAAAATAAATCCCCAGACAGAGCCTTAATCTTGGGTGAGATTATATGTAAAACTTTTTGCATTTTGAGATTTTGTATACTTAATTGGTAATTCCCTTTTTTTATGCATGGGCTTTGACTTATAATAAATGTAAAATTTTAAATGTTTTTCAAAGACTATAATATTAATATTTTGACCACAATACTTATATTTCCAATTATTATTATTTTTTGCCTCTCCATCTACAACTAATTGATTTTAGGTTTGATATTAGGGTTATAACATGCTATGAAGGCAGCTATCAGTCCTCTCACGGCCCATTAATTCCTCACGTTGCCGAATTAAATAATAATAGTAGTAATAATTCAATGGTTGAATGGGTGAGTATTGAAGAATAGTTTCACATACATCATGCATGAATATTCTACCATAATTTTGCGCACTTAATGAACGGGCCAGCTGGACGGCTTCATTAATTGAAGCACCTACATTTATTATTGGATCATATATAGGTGCATACCATTAGTCCTCTTTTTAAGTTACCGTGAGTTTTTGTGACAACTTATTTAAATAAGGATATATTCTATATATTAGTCCAGCCGGCCTCGCGACTGTGAGCCCATCCGGCCCCCATGGTCGGCGATCCCGCCGGCCCTCTTTGACCGCGCGGCCGATAACTCGACTGACCCTCAACCAGCCGGCCCCTGTCGATCAGGCCCTGTCGCCGACCCGCCTCCGCCGGTCGTCCACCACCGGCCTTAATAAGATATAAGATGACAGGATGCGGGTAGTAGAAATTTGCATGGTGATGTGTGTATAACGAAAAATGATTGAGCATAACCATATCCATCATGGGTTTGCGCATACCAGAAAAGTCCATCATGGGTGTACGTATAGTCATAAAACTACTCATAATGGGTGTGCGCATGGTACATTAAAAGGTTATGGTTTGCAGCTAGCCGAACACCATAACCACTTAATTGCGGAAATGCCACCCTCAAAACCTATAAAAGGGGTCATAGGCTCTCATTACATGACACCTTGCATCTTACACACGAGATAGCTCCCAAAAAATCCTTCGAAGATCTCCCTGAGCACTTGAAGAAATCCTCTAAGATCTTTGAATCCTTCGAAGATCTCTTGAAGATTTCTCACGGGCATTCGAAGATCCCTTGGGGATGGCACTGTGCACATTGCGCCATGCATATTGTACCATTCACATTACGTTGAGCACATAACGCAGAGCACATCACTCCAGACTTCGCCGCTCACGATCATAAAGCAAGCTATAGATTCCAGATCGTGTCGAGCACATCGCTCCTGCTTACGAGTGCCAGTTGTAGACTTCAGATCGAGAAGAGCACATCGCTCCTGCTATCGATTGCTAGCTGTAGTCTCCAGAGAGCACGGAGTACATTGCTCCCCACTCTAGCAATATTCTAGAAAGTACTTAGATTTTTGAGCGGTGGTCCACCACCATCGAGGCTTCTTCCTTTTCTCCTACTACCACTACAAGAAAGGAGGTCTACTGTCACATTTTGTAGGCCATTTGCGGTATTTATGAAGCATCGCTATTGATCTGTCGCTCTCGAGTTCTCAACTAACACTTGTAACACCAAGAACATAGTTAGATTTTGTTGGCACAGACCCGACAACGTCATTTTTTCCACTTTCTAAGGTTTTCCAGGTAAAAATTCTCTTGCCATGCTAGCCGTCGGATTCATTCTCTGATTGTTTACAAGCTCACCACTCCCAAGCTAGGACGGTCCAATTTTTGACCGGTTTAAGAGCATCTCGAGTTGATCCGCAACATTAGTTATTATGTCATCTTGATTAAGCATCGTAATTATTTTGCACCGTAATCATGCATTCACCCTGAACTAAATTTTTATAAGAATATCTTCGAAGTACGAATTAATTCCTGGCTTAACCATGCATTAAAAATTAGAAGACCAATATATATTTTAATGTCATCCTCTTATACACATAAAATTTGGAGCATCCTAGATGTAACATCCCACAAACTTTTAGGCCCCCCTAAAGTTTGGGTTAGGGCTTGAGTAATGCATGGAGACCCTAGTGTGACCATAGATCTGCCTGAACTTAGGGAAACTGCTATGTGCACCACAATGTGCACAAGTCAGCGTAGGCCAATTCACACTCACATGAACTCACAACCTCAAGGTAAACTCACTAACACTTTCCTAACCGTAAGAGAGAGGCAACCTAGCACTGGACTCAAGGATAGGTCAATATAATGGGCCGAATTGACCAAAGTCAACTTTAGGTCAATATAGGTCAAACCTTCACCTAAGAGGTCCAATTGGCCTCAAAACCTAAAATTGACCCCACCCCTAGCCTAGTAATGTCATTAGAGCCCAAGTGAAACCAAAAACCTCATCATGGGGTCACCAAGTTGACCAATTTGACCAAAGTCAAACTTTGCCCTATTTAGGTCAAAATCACACTATTTGACAAAGTCGACCCAATTGGGGAATCACCATGATCCAATCAACATTGGGTGGTGTCAAGGGACTCAAGACACACCCTTTGAACCAGTCAACTCCTAGGTCAACCATAGTCAAATTAACCTTAAATGTTAAATGAGGTTCCAAGGAAACTCAAGTGGGCTAAGGTCTTGCCCAAGGCCCACCCAAAGGCCCACTAAGTTTATTAGATTTATTTAATATGAATTAGGTGATTTAATTAAGGTTTATTGTGGGTAATTAAGGGGGAAGTTTCATTTGGAGGGGGAATAATGGAGGGAGGCAGAGTGACACGCCCTCCTTCTTCCCCAACCCCTCCTTTCATCTCCCCTGATGAAGAGGAGGAGGTTTCCAATAGTTATAGGTCGACCACCATCAATGAGGGTCTTTAATGGCCATGATCATAACCCCCCCATAACTTGGATCTCCTATATAGAGGCCCCCAAAGCTCGATTTAACCATTTCATCACCTTCAGAAGGTCTCAAGCAGTCGACATCGACTCTTGGATCACTGCAAACGGTGGAGAATCGAGATTGGGAGAGGTTCGCCAGAAAACGCCAAAATCTATGGCCACCCGTCGGAGTAGCCGTATCCAAGCTCGAAATCAGGCATGTTTCTCCCCCTCTCCCTCTGTGCTAGATCTCTAACTCATTAGACAGAGAAATTGGGCTTAAACGAGCACGATCAAGTTAGCTTTGAAAATGGAGGTGGCGGATTCGCCCGAAAACACCCCTCTGGCGGTCGTGCCACTGCCTGGCGATAGCCACCACCCCAACGGAGGTGGTGGGGGTGGTGTACGGCTAGGAAGGGGGATGGATCGCCGAAAAAGGGTGTTGGAAAGGTCTCTAGGTCAGGCAAATCTCGACTATGGGCTGGAGGTTGAAGAAGAAATCATCAACGTTGATGATTTGATAATATTATTTAATCTATAATTTAATGTATTAATTATCCTTTACTGTACACCTTTTTGAACCAAACAAATGAGGCCCTTAGGGTCCTAATCATGAAAAGTGCCCAACAATAAATTGGTAGCTCTTTGAGTCTACTTTAATTAGAAATTAAAATCAGGTCATTTGGAGTAATGCAAATCCTTGTAGGGTAATCCTTGTGGGACTAGTTCCAAGAGTAGGACAGTCACTATTTCCTTAATAACGTTTAGTTGGCCGACACCCGCCCCCGGCTCGATAGGTGCGAGGTAGGAGCAGCAGGACCAGCTGGAGGCCAGGATACCACCCCTGCACCTTAGCCCTGGGAGTTACGAGACTACCCGCGCGGTTAGTTCGCGGGGCGAGACCGGCCTGCGGCCAGGCTCTTGCCCTGCACGATTAGTTTGCGAGGCGATACCGGCCGACAGTCGGGGTCTTGCCCGCGCTATGAGCTCGCGGGTCGAGACCGGCCGGTGGCCAGGGTCTCGCCCGCACGGTAAGCTCGTGGGGCGAGACTGGCCGGCGGCCAGGGTCTCGCCCGCGCGATGAGTTCGCGGGGCGAGACCGGCCGGCGGCGAGGGTCTCGCCCGCGCGGTGAGCTCGCGGGGCGAGACCGGCCGGCGGCCAAGGTCTCGCCCGTGCGGTGAGCTCGCGGGGCGAGACCGGCCGGCGGCCATGGTCTCGCCCGCGCGGTGAGCTCGCGGGGCGAGACCGGCCGGCGGCCAGGGTCTCGCCCGCGCGGTGAGCTCGCGGGGCGAGACTGGTCGGCGATCAGGGTCTCGCCCGTGCGGTGAGCTTGCGGGGCGAGACCGGCTGGCGGCCAGGGTCTCACCCACACAGTGAGCTCGTGGGGCGAGACCGACCGGCAGCCAGGGTCTCCCCCGGACGGTTAGCCCACTCGTCTCGAGTGCCCGGGAAGGTGGGGGTATGGCTTGGCCTCCTCCCGCCCTTGGACCTCTTTGGGCCATACTTTTACCGTTTTGCCCTCGGGGGGAGGGGGAATTACTCTCTTTACCCCCTGGTGTGGAGGTTTGCTATTGGCTTGAGGCTTATTTGCCCTATGGGCATTTTGGTCATTTTAACCCCAGGACTTGGAAAATCTATAAATATACTTTTGAGGGTGTCTTGGAGAGCATTGCTCCTTAGACACTTAAATCCCCTTGGCTTTCTTCCTCCAAGGCACCTAGCTCAAGACTTGGCTAGGGAGGTGGAGACCTCAAAGGTCTTCCAGGTGTGAGGTGGGACCTCCACGTTAGAGCTGAGGGTCTGTTCCTAGCTCCAAGGTCTTAGGTCTGTGACGTTCCTTCGAGTGTAGTAGGTGTGAGGTCACCCCTCTTTTGGGACCCCGAACTCCACGAGAGGTCAATTTTGGCTTCAACATTTTTGTGCGGTGAGCGTGGAGAGTGACCAGCAAAGAAGATCTCGGGAGAGAGTCATGGCTAGAGATCAGAGAGGTGGTGATGATCTCGGCGAGCTACCCAACCCTGGACCCTTTGTAGGAAGGGAGGAGTTCATGGCCTCCATCCAAGGCATCATGGAGATGCTGAGAAGCATTGCCCCTCGGGCTGACAGCTCAACCCACACCCCCCAGGGAATGGCTCCCAGGGGTCTTGGCGAGCTGACCCAGAGTGTTCTCGGCGAGCTGCCTCTTAGGGGAACAGGCGAGATGACACTAGTTGGGGGAGAAGGAAGTGTACCAGGTAGGCGACCTGGGAAGGAAAGGATGGGAGAGGGGGTCGAGCGAGACCTCCCCGGCCGGGAGATATTCCCTAGCCCGGCGAGTGCTAGCCCCCCACGCGAGCAGGTCGCGCGGGTAGAGGTGGCGAGAGTACCCCTTAGGGTGTCACCCTTCAGCGAGCTGATCATCTCAGCTCCCGTTCCCGAGGGGTTCAGAGAGCCAGACATGGCTTACTATACCGGGAAGGAAGACCCCGTCCTGCACCTGCAGCGATTTGAGGATGTCGTCTCCATCAGGCCGATGATGTATGACTTCAAGTGTCGCCTCTTTGTGATTACATTGAAGGAGAAGGCAAGGGACGGGTTTCATCAACTCCCTCCGAAGTCAATCTATGGGTTCGAGGACTTGAGCCAGAGCTTCCATCTCCGCTTCTCCACCTCCAAGAAGAGGAATAGGAGTCCTGAGTCCATCTTCCTAATAAGGCAGAGGGCCAAGGAGTCGCTGGCCCACTACGTTGACAGGTTCCAAGAAGATATTCTGGACATTCAGGAGATGTCATGGTATGCCCTCCAGATGGCGTTCACGGTGGGGTTGCACGAGGGGTTCTTCAAGATGAGTCTGACCCGAAAGGCCCCCCTTTCTTTCGAGGAGCTGATGGAAAGGGCGGCTGAGGAGATAGCCATGGAGGCGGCCAACCCGGCATTTGTCAAGAAGTTGGCGAAGCTAACAGAGTCGGAGCCAAAGGAGCAAGGTGGCTCAAGGCATCAGGAAGGAAGGTGGAGAGAAGAGCAGAGAGCTCAAGGGTTCTAGGGACAGGAGGGTCCGGAACCAGGCTGGAGGCAGCAGGGAGAACCTGCCTAGGGTCCCAGAAGAGCTCTCATCCAGGGTGGAGGGAACTTTCATGGGGGTCAAGGGAGGTTAAACTTCCAAAGGCAAGCCCCAAGACAGCTCCTGCCCCCACCGCAACAAGTAATGGCGATTGGCCAAAGGGAGATGAGGAATCATAGGGGGAGAGGGGGAGACAGAGTAGATTTACCGTACTGTGACTTCCACCAGTTGGAGGGTCACGCCACGGCTACCTGCCCCGAGTTCCTGGAAGTGAGGGGAACGAGAGCTCCAGCCTAGCAGAAGCCGCCAGAGCGGATTGAAGCTCTGCCCCAAGGAGGGGGAGGAGATGATGTATGCGAGGACTGGGTCGACGTAGGACCCCGAGGTGGTATATCCATGATCCATAGGGGGGTGGGGATCGAAGCCGCTCGGAAGGTAAGTATCCATATGATGTATCGACGGAGCGTTGCCTCGACATCCCAGGCCCTTCCCCGAAAGAAAAGATCACCTTCTCGTCAAAGGACATGTCAGAGTATGAGGATCCATTCTACAACGCCCTGGTCATCCAGGCCACCATCGAAGGCTTTACCATCTCCCGAATCTTGGTTGACAATGGAAGCTCTGTCAACGTCATTTTCAAGAAAGCATTTGACGGGATGAAGGTAGAGCCAAGGAGGTTGCTGGTCTCGGATGGACCCCTATTTGGATTTTCAGGGGAGAGGAAGGAAGTCGAAGGTGGAGTCGGACTCCAGGTAAAGTTAGGGGGACCTCAAGAAACTACAGGTTCGTCATTGTTGATGCCCCAAGCAGTTACAATGCCATCTTTTGGAGGCCCATAATCAGTGCCTTCCGTTATGTGCCGTCTTCCCTTCATCAGTGCCTCAAGTTCAGCTCAGAAGGGATCTAGGTCAGGATCAAGGGAGACTCCATGATAGTGAGGTAGTGCTATAGCACGGCTATCAACACCATCTCTTGGTTGTCCAAGGAGGAGGAGATGGAGAAGATCATGGAGAGCCTGAGCAGGATGGAGGTGTCCAGTGGGATGGAGTCGGAGGATGACCATCGTGCCCAGACCCCCAGAGGAAGCCTCGCCTCGGCGGAGTCATGTATCTTTTTTTTTATGTTGTAATGAGTCCAGCCCCCGATCGGTAGAGTCAGGGGGGGGGGGGGGGGGTCATGTAACCTAACTCTTTTTTCCCCGTTAGAGGATGTTGAATTCTAGTAGTGTTCATGTAACATGCCCAATTCTTGTAGCTCCGAGATGATTCCGCTGTCAGGCTCCTACTAGATGGCAGGGCAGGTTGATCTCTCGTGGAAGCTAAGTTATTTTAGATCTGAGATGATTCCACTGTCAGGCTCCCACTAGCTGGAAGGGCAGGTTGATATCTCGTGGAAGCTAAGTTCTTTTAGCTCCAAGGTGATTCCGCTGCCACGCTCCCACTAGATGGCAGGGCAGGTTGATCTCTCGTGGAAGACAAGTTCTTTTAGCTCCGAGATGATTCCGCTGCCAGGCTCCCACTAGCTAGCAGGGCAGGTTGATCTCTCGTGAAAGCTAAGTTCTTTTAGCTCTGAGATGATTCCGCTGCCAGGCTCCCACTAGCTGGTAGGGCAGGTTGATCTCTCGTGGAAGCAAAGTTCTTTTAGCTTCGAGATGATTCCGCTGTCAGGCTCCCACTAGTTGGCAGGGCAGGTTGATCTCTCGTGGAAGCTAAGTTCTTTTAGCTCCGAGATGATTCCGTTGTCAGGATCCCACTAGCTGGCAGGGCAGGTTGATCTCTCGTGGAAGCTAAGTTCTTTTAGCTCCGAGATGATTCCGCTACCAGGATCCCACTAGATGGCAGGGCAGGTTGATCTCTCGTGGATGCTAAGTTCTTTTATCTCCGAGGTGATTCTACTGTCAGGCTCCCACTAGCTGGCAGAGCAGGTTGATCTCTCGTGGAGGCTAAGTCCTTTTAGCTCCGGGATAATTCTGTCGGCCAGGCTCCCACTAGCTGGCAGGGCAGGTAGATCTCTCGTGGAGGCTAAGTTCTTTTTTACCCGGAGGGGGTCTCGCCATCCAGGATCTCATCAGCTGGCAAGGCAGGTTGACCCCTCCGGGTGGCTAAGTATTTTTTACCCGGAGGAGGTCTCGCCACCACGGCTCTCATAAATTGGCATGACAGGTTGACCCCTCGGGTAAGCCATGTGTTTTTTAAAACCGCGAGGAAAAGCTACACTTAGCGAATATGTTGGGTTGGATGTTTCTTTCTGAGCGTGGGACTCGCTCGAAAAGAGCAGGGATTGTGTACAACCTCGTATTCGCCGATAGTTTTTTTAAGCTTTTGAGGGTTTTGCACTCTTGGTGGCCAATTTTGACTTGGCCTTGGAAATATACTAGTAGGGGAGGAAAAATCTACCTCCCCCCTTGGGCCCCTTTTTGGGAGCGGGTGAGTCGAGTTGGCCGACACTTGCCCCCGGCTCGATAGGTGCGAGGTAGGAGCAGCAGGACCGGCTGGAGGCCAGGATCCCGCCCCCTGCACCTTAACCCTGGGAGTTATGAGACTACCTGCGCGGTGAGACCGGCCTACGGCTAGGCTCTTGCCCCGCGCGGTTAGTTTGCGGGGCGAGACCGGCCTGCGGCCAGGCTCTCGCCCCACGCGATTAGTTCGCGGGGCGAGACCGGCCAACGGCCGGGGTCTCGCCCGCGCTGTGAGCTTGCGGGGCGAGACTGGCCGGTGACCAGGGTCTTGCTCGCGCTGTGAGCTCGCGGGGCGAGACTGGCCGGCGGCCAGGGTCTTGCCCGCGCGTTGAGCTCGCGGGGCGAGACCGGCCGGCGGCCAGGGTCTCGCCCGCGCGGTGAGCTCGCAGGGCGAGACCGGTCAGCAGCCAGGGTCTCGCCCACGCGGTGAGCTCGCGGGGCGAGACTGGCCGGTGGCCATGGTCTCGCCCGCGCGGTGAGCTTGTGTGGAGAGACCTGCCGGCGGCCAGGGTCTCGCCCGCGCGGAGAGCTTAAGGGGTGAGACCGGCTGGCGGCCAGGGTCTTGCCCGCGCGGTGAGCTCGCGGGGCGAGACCGGCCGGCGGCTAGGGTCTCGCCCGCGAGGGGAGCTCGCTGGGCGAGACCGGCCAGCGGCCAGGGTCTCGCCCGCGCGGGGAGCTCGCGGGGCGAGACTGGCCGGCGGCCAGGGTATCGCCCGCGCGGTGAGCTCGCGGGGCAAGACCGGCCAGCCTCGCCCGCGCGGTGAGCTCGCAGGGCAAGACCTGTCGGCGGCCAGGGTCTCGCCCGCGCGGTTAGCCCACTCGTCTCGGGTGCACGGGAAGGTGAGGGTATGGCTTGGCCTCCTCCTGCCCTTGGACATATTTAGGCCATGCTTTTACCGTATTGCCCTCGGGGGGGGAATTACCCTCTTTATCCCCTGGTGTGGAGGTTTGCTATTGGCTTGAGGCTTATTTGCCCTATGGGCATTTTGGTCATTTTAACCCCAGGACTTGGAAAATCTATAAATAGACCCTTGAGGGTGCCTTGGAGATCATTGCTCCTTAGCCACTTAAATCCCCTTGGCTTTCTTCCTCCAAGGCACCTAGCTCAAGCATTGGCTAGGGAGGGGGAGACCTCAAAGGTCTTCCGGGTGTGAGGTGGGATCTCCACGCTAGAGCCGAGGGTCTGTTCCTAGCTCCCAAGTCTTAGGTCCATGACATTCCTCCGAGTGTAGTAGGTGTGAGTTCACCCCCTTTTGGGACCCCCGAACTCCACGAGAGGTCAATTTTGGCTTCAACAACCATAGATACACCTATTGTCCAAAAATGGAAATTTTTGCATTACATTATCCTATAGTTTTAGGAAAAATGTGATTTTTCATCAAAGTGAAATTTTTTTATGAATATTAAATATAATATTTGGTCCATTGATCTCAATGTCCTAAATTTGTAAGAAGTCAAACAGGTCAATGATATACATATAGTTGTATTTGATGTATGTTTAAGTTCATACATACAGGTTGGTCTTTGTCACAATGATTGGACATATAGTTCAAGAGACAATGACAAGTGGACTTAAAGTGATAGGCTGGAAAGTCAGAAAAATGTCTAAGTCCAGAAGCGTTGAGTGAGACAAGCTCACTCAATGCTCTCAACGCCATATGGCCAGAATCGTTGAGACAAGGATATTATGTCAAAGCCTAAGTAGTGGAAGCTAGAAAATCGACTAAGTCCAGAAGCGCTGAGTGAAGCTTCATCACTCAATGCCATGCTGAGTCTGTCAACACTAAAATTCAGCAAGAAGGTAAGATTGCAAAAAATCAGGCTAAGTATAAAAGCGTTGAATGAAGCTTATATACTCAACGCTCTCAACGCCATCAGGCAGAAAGCTGAATAATTTGACTAAGGCAAAAGCGTCGAGACCGCTGAGAAGAATGTCTCAGCATAACCGCTGAGACAGCTGAGAAGCTCAACACAAAACGTTGAGAGAAGTGTTGGTCTCAGCAAAACCGCTGAGATAGAAGATAGTCACAGCTATGAAGAAGAAATTGCTGAGACAGTTGAGAAGGAACCGCGGAGAAAAATCCAGCAGAAATTCTCTAAGTCCATAAACATTGAGTGAAGCAGGCTCACTCAACGCCTCTAAAGAAGAGCTCAGTCTATAATTCATCGAACTGAATTCTGAGTTCGTCGAGCTGAGCTCACCTTTCATTGAGCTAAGTTTAGATTTCATCGAACTCAGCTTTCACCTGTTCGTCGGCCTGAGGTTTTCTGAGATGATGCTTTATTTCGTTGAGCTGAGTTCTGGATTCGTCGAACTAAGTTTTGAGTTCGTCGAATTGAAGTTTTCTGAGATGATGCTTGATTTTGTCGAGCTGAGGCCTGGATTCGTCGAACTAAGTTTTGAGTTCGTCGAACTCAAGTTTTCTGAAGTATTGCTTTATTTCGTCGAGCTGAGCTCTAGGTTCGTCGAACGGAGTTTTGAGTTCATCAAACTCAAGATTTCTGAAGTATTGCTTGATTTAGGCTAAGTCCAGAATGTTACTGACATCAACAAAGTCAACAAGTCAACGTTTTTCTGATTTGTTATTTAAATGCTGCGAATTGACATTAACGTCGTCGTTAGTCTACAGTGGATCTCAATTTAATTAAGCTAAGATTTTTACCACCGTTAAAACTGAGACACATGTCAAACATCTCACAAATCAACGGGGTTATAAATAACAGCTGAGATTAAGATAAAATTAGTTATTTTGATTAATATTCTAAAAAAATGAGAAGCGGGAGTTTGTCGTCTTCATCCACTATTATTGCAGAACCAAGAACTTCAATTGAAAAATCTGAAGGGTTTCTGAGTTCACTAGTGCAATCAACATCTGCTACAGCAAGATCAGAGGATTTCTTTGAGGAAGGCGAATCAGTCTAGGCAAACCCTTGCTGAAGTTGATTCATGATCCAAGCTGAGCCAAATCTGAAGATCTATCTATGAATCGTTGAAGAAGAAGAAGATATCTGCACAGAGTTTTCTCTGGACAGAAGGAGAAGCAGTGCAATTCATTTTCCTGCCAATAAAGGTTAGTTGATTAAAGATATTTATTCTGAATATTCTCCCTTCATCAGCAAGAATAGGATCAAGGTCCTGTGGAACTTCCAGCACAAACAGCAGATAGTCAAAGATTGTCATCCTTGTTGTTGGGAAGCAGATATGACTGAGAATTTCTTATCCCAGGAAGAAATTGACTCAGAGAATAATTTCTCTTGAGTCAAATCAACAAATGAAAGTATCTAGTGTCAACTAAGTCCACCTAGGGGGAATAGGTCTCGTGCAGTCTTTTGCGGAATTTAAATCACCTGCACAAATAACAAACACAACACAGAAAAGCACACAAGCAATTATAGTGGTTCCCCGATTTGGGTACGTCCACTCTCCCCCTTCGACCTATCTCCCACCAAGGGATGACTCAGTCACTTCACCAAACGGATTGAAATCCAATCCTCACACTACGAAAGACACCCTTCCAACCGATGGAGTCAATACTCCTCTACCACGGGTTGCACCCAACCCTTACAACTAGGAATCACTATTCCTTTACAACAAAACTAAAATAAAATGTACAAGAAATACAAACTACACTTGTGGAGAACCCGATGTGCCTCTACGTTCGTTGAAGCGTTCTTGATGAAGACGAGGAGTCCACGACCGGAGCACTCTCTTGGAGAGGATCTTGACAAGATCGGCGGCGGTAAGTGAATGCGGCGGCGATGCTCTGTAGATCCAAACTTCTTGACGAAGCAAGCAAGGTCTACCAACGATCTCAATCAGATCAGTCGTCTCAATCGATTCAGAATGAAGAGCTAACTTCGTTCAACAAATCGAGAGACAATGGATAAGCATGAGACGCTATACTTAGCCTCGGTCCTGTCGTCGGACGATCAAAGAGGATCTAAGATCTGCGACGGCGACAACTTTCGAGCAGCGACGGCGACGGAAGGATTTCTGCGATCGGCTAGGTCACGCTCGGCGGCTTTGATTTCTCGTGTAATATTACTGTAGATGTTCGAAATAAGCGAGTATATATACTGTATAACAACCCTAAATGATCGTTGTGGGGACCACAAGAAGAAACCCTAGGCCCGGTCAAAACAGCGCACAGCATCTTGTTCCGGTCCATCGAACAGAGCAAATTTGCCTAAGGCAAATTCGGCGAGAATCATTGATGATTCTCGACGAAGTCGGCGGGAATCACTCATGATTCCCGTCGAATTTGCCTTTACAGAATTCCAGTTGAAATACTGGTCATCAGGAGGAAATCGGCGAGAATCAAGATCATTCTCGACGAATCGGCGGGAATCAAGATCATTCTCGACGAATCGGCGAGAATCAGTCGTCGATTCTGCCTTAGCAGAATTCTTCAAGGAGGACGGTCAGCCAGATGAAGTCGGCGGGAATGGGCGAGTGATTCTCGACGATTCGGCGAGAGTCACTAGTGATTCCCATCGAATCGACGAGAATCACTTAGTGATTCCTGTCGATTTTGACTTAGACGATTTCTTCTTCCTTCCTCTGATCTTGGTCTTTGACCCATCTTTACTCCTCTTCTGCTCTTGATCTATCTCGACCCTGTACTTGAAAATAAGTACACTCCCATATAGAGAGCACACATGAGTCAACACACTGATCTGCTCAATGAGGGATTACGTTGTGCAGACCCGTGTATATTGACCCACTGCACCCTGACATTGGTGTGTACTTAGCATGGAATAGCTGCAAGCACAACTTGATAGAAATTCATCAAATACACTGTCAATTCAACTTAGCTTATTCAGGGGCTTCTTCAAATCAGGTATATTGTGTATACAATACCGAACAATCTCCCCCTATTTGAAGAAGCCTAAACCCTACAAGCTAAGGTGAATAGGACATATGGGAATAAAAATCATAAACTAAGAATTCAGTTGAGAGTGAAATTCATTATCATTTTCTCCTGAGAGCATACTTAACGTTGGCAGCCACCTTAGCCTTAGCCGAGAGGGTAATCTCCCCCTTTTCGTCTTCTGCAAATTTGGGACTTCACCTGGAGCCACATGCTCCCCCTCAGCTCTTGCATCCGTGCTCGAGCTTGAGTTCCTTGCTGATGCTCCCCCTTGATTCAAGAGCCTTGAGCCTTACAGTCTTCACTCTTCATAGTTCAGCATGCCGAGTTCAGTTTTGAAGAGACTGAACTTGGCCTCGTCTAGGGGCTTCGTGAAGATATATGCAACCTGCTTATCCGTGGGGACATAGCAGAGAGATATATCTTTGTTCTCCACATGCTCCCAAATGAAGTGATAGCGCACTTCAATATGCTTTTTTCTGCTGTGCGACACAGGAATGTTCGCAATTGCTATTGCGCTCGAGGAGTCGCAATACATCGGAACTTCGCTGAACTGCAAGTCATAATCTTTGAGCTGATTTCTGATCCATAGAAGTTGTGCGCAACAGCTTCCTGCTGAGATGTACTCAGATTCAGCCGTAGAGGTTGCGACACAATTCTGCTTTTTACTGTTCCATGAAATAAGCCTTCTTCCGAGGAATTGGCATGTCCCGGAAGTGCTTTTCCTATCATCCCTGCTTCCTGCAAAGTCAGCATCTGAAAAGCCTATCAGCTCGACATCATTGTTTCTTGGGTACCACAAGCCAAGATTTGGTGTACCTTTAAGCTATCTAAGAATTCGCTTTGCAGCGACATAATGAGATTCCTTAGTGTTCACCTGATATCTGGCACAAACGCATGTGGAAAACATAATATCCGGTCTACTAGCAGTAAGATAGAGTAGGGATCCAATTATGCTTCTGTATTTGGTTTCATCAAAAGGTTTCCCTTTCTCATCCTTGTCCATAGACACAGTGGATCCCATTGGAGTCCTCATAGAGGTTGCATTCTCCATTCCGAATTTCTTGAGGAGTTCATTTGTGAACTTTGTCTGAGAGATGAAAATTCCATCCTCAGACTGTTTCACTTGAAGTCCCAAGAAATACTTTAGCTCTCGCATGCTGCTCATTTCAAACTTTCCTTGCATAAGTTTAAAAAACTTTTTGCAAAGATTGTTGTCCGTTGAGCCGAATATTATGTCATCAACATAGATTTGCACCAGCAAGATCTTGCCTTTGACTTCCCTAAGAAACAATGTCTTATTTATCTTTCCTCTCGAGAACTTGTTCTCAAGAAGAAAACTAGACAGAGTCTCATACCAAGCTCGAGAAGCTTGTTTTAAGCCATATAATGCTTTGTTAAGAAAATAAACATGATTAGGGAATGTAGGATTGACAAAACCTGGGGGTTGCGTGACATATACTTCCTCTTTCAAATTTCCATTTAGGAACTCAGATTTCACGTCCATCTGATAGATAGTGAATCCTTTATGAGAAGCATACGCCAGGAACAATCTGATCGCCTCGAGTCTTGCAACTGGTGCAAAGGTTTGTGTTGGGTACATTGGAAAATGTGTACCTGATTTGAAGAAGCCCAACTTAGCTCAATGATATACGTCAAGGTGTATTTGATGTTGTTTTGAGTTGACATGTGCAGGTGAAGAAGTATTACAGAATGCAGAAAAATATTCTAAGTCCACATGTCGACACCTGAAGAAATTGTGTCGACACTTCAGAATATTTGTGTCGACACTTCAGAATATCAGTGTCGACACAGAGAAAGATGGTCGACCACATATATGTCGACACTGGGAAGCAGTGTCGACACATAAAGAAAATCGTCGACCTCAACACTGGGAAGCAGTATCGACACAGTGAAAGATAGTCGACACCCAGAGAAAGTTTGTCGACTAGTGAAAGATAGTCGACCAGAGAAAGTTTGTCGACTAGTGAAAGATAGTCGACCAGAGAAAAATAGTCGACTAGTGGAAGATAGTCGACTAGTGAAAGATAGTCGACACTGGGTGGATGTGTCGACACCTTGAGATTGAGTCGACACATATTGGCAGAAGTCGACTATGCTTGTGTCGACACCAGAAGACTGAGTCGACACATTTTGGCAGAATTGAAGATTGATGTGTCGACACCTGAAGGCTGAGTCGACACATACTGAGTTCTGAATCTACAACAACTGTGTCGACACACAGGACTTGTGTCGACACACTGCAGAGTCTAGACCAAGTTATTTTCTGAAGAAGCTGTGTCGATTTAAAGGCAACTTAGTCGACATCATCAAAGACTGTGTCGACACCAAAGTCAATTGTGTCGACACAGATAGACAGATTGGTCTCGACACTTTCTAACTGACTGTCTCGACATTTTACTGTCCAAGGCTAAGGTACAGGAACTGTTTGAAGACTTGACAGCTGTGGGTTGCCACCGTTTAACTGAAGCTGTCAGACCTGTCAGAAATCAGTTAGAAACCGGATCAGCCGGTTACCATGAAGGAAGTCTATAAATAGACATATTATGAAAAGAAAAATATAAGAACAGAAGAAGATCTAAGAAGAAGAAACAAGAAGGATTACGATCCTGTTGAAGTTTCAATTCAAGAAAGTGCTAAAGAAGATCTTCATCAGATAATCTAAGAAGAAGTCTGAAGTATCAGAAAAGGTGTTGGACAGAGAGGGATCCAGTCATCTTGAAGAAGAAGAAGGAAGCCATCAGTGGTTTCTCAAGAAGCTGTTTGGAAATCAACTCAGCTAAGTTCAGATTCAAGAAGCTTTGAAGAAAGCTCAGGTTCAGTTGATTTCATCAGCTGATCAAGAAGTGTCTTGTCCTCTTCTCTCTCAACAAAGGCAAGACATTAAAATATCTTTTCTAAATTTCTGTAGGATCTGTTTATACAGATCTGAGTTGTAAGCCTGTGTTATAAAGGCTGAGTGTAGGAGAGGTGATCTCTGAGTGGTAGGGCTATTTGCCTGAGTGTAGGAGAAGGTTATTCTCTGAGTGGTAGGCCTTGAGGTAGGGCTGTAGAGCCTGAGTTGTAGGAACCTATCCAGGTTCTGAGCTGTAGGATCTGAGGATCTGAGAATAGTGGAAGTTTGGCCGAATCTAGCATATTGCTAGATAGGTGAAGGGGGAAAGTGGATGTACCCAGACCTTGGGGAACCACTATAAAACATTGTGCAATCTATGATGCTTAGTTGTCTGTGTATGCTGTGCTAGATGTTTTAATTTGTAATTAAATTCTGCCTAGAATTATAAACAAGAAATTAAAACCTATTCACCCCCCCCCCCCCTCTAGGTGTTTAGGTTGTCTTGAAAGTAAAACTATCAAGTGGTATCAGAGCGAGGTTCCTCAGAAAGGACTTAACAGTCTGAGGTAGATCTGAAAGGCAAAATCAAGATTCAAAAAGATGGGTTCTGGTGAGAATCATAAGGAGCTAGGGTCTATGAAATTACCCATATGCAAGAAAGAAATTTTTGGAATTTGGAAAGAAAGAGTCAGATTGTTTATGGAGGCATCTGACCCAAGGATTTACATCACAGTACAGGAAGGCCCCTTCATACCAATGAAGGTATCAGTTCTTGATGCAAATATCCAAACTCCAAAGAGTTATTCAGAAATGACCAAGGATGAAATCATCTTGGCAACCATGGATAAAAGAGCTCAGAACATTATTGTTAGTGTCATAGATGATTCAACATTTCAGAATCTGATTCACTGCAAGACCTCCAAAGAGATATGAGACACATTGATTGTCTACATGGAGGGATCTGAAGAAGTAAGGCAGGACAGGAAATCTATGCTCAATCAGGAGTATGAAAGTTTTAGACAAGGAAAATCTGATAGCATAACTGAGTGCTACAAGAAATTCTATAGAATTGTGAATGAGCTTATGTCCTATGGAAGAGTCTTCAGTACTTATGAACTGAATGACAAATTCTTAAGATCCTTAACAAAGGATTGGGACACAAAGATCTGTGTCATAAGAGAAGTGGCTAAATTGGCAGAGATATCTCCTCCCACCTTGTTTGGAAAGTTGCTATCCTATGAAATGCAACTTATGGTGAGGAAGGAGGAGGAAAAGAATTCAAGAGGAGAGCATAGAGAAAAGACTGTGGCATTCAATGCAGAAGCCACTAGAAAGAATAGGAGGAAATCACCATCTCCTCCTAAGGAAGTTGCAGAAGATAGTTCTGAAAATTCAGATAAGGGTTCAGAAAGCTGTGATTCAGATGCAGACTTTGCTGCATTCACAAGGCAATTTCAGAGGTTCTTGAAAAAGAAGCAATGGAAGTCTAGGCCTTCCACATCACAGCAAGTTGATGACTATTATCAGAAGAAAAGGTCATCAAGGAAAGAGAAGAGCAGATTAAAGCCCAGCAAAGCCACTACTTCAAAGATTGTCTGCTATTGTTGCAATAGGCCTGGACATGTAGTGGCTGACTGTCCTGATAAGAGAAAGGAGTCTTCAGACAAGAAGAAGACTCATCAGAAAGGCAAGAAGGAGAAATCCTTTGTTGCAAAGAAAGATAAGAGTCTAACAGACCAGTCAACTTCAGAGTCAGAATCTGAAGCTGAAGCATATATTGGACTATATGCTGCATCTGAAGAAGAGGAGTTTCTGCAGTTGCTAGACTCTACCAATGAACAAAAGGATCATCAGTGTATGGGGCTGATGGCAGGATCAGAAGAGGACATATGCCAGAATCAATCTGGTCCTAATAAGGTACAATGTCCTTCTATTACATCTGTTTGTTGTACAAGTGAAGAATCAACTACATCTGCATCAAGTGATGTAGATGCATCTGAATCTGAAGGAGATGTCTATCAATTGATAGACAAGTATGGGGACTTGTTGCAGGCCCTTAAGAAAAGCAAGAACCTGGTTAAATCTCAGGCTTAAGAAATTGCTGAACTAAGGGTTGCTACAACTGAGTTAGAGAAAGTTATTGATCAAAAATTAAATGAAATTGCCAAGCTGAAGAATATAACTATTATTCAGATGGGCACAATTAATTATACTAATGATCAAGTGAAGAGTCTGGAGGCCAGACTTAGAATTGAAAGGGATTTAGTGGCTAGTTACTCTAAGCCAAAATCTGTCTTACCCTTGATAGATGAATTTGTCACTCAAAAGGGTAAGGCTGGATTAGGATTTAAAGGTAACTCCAGGGCTGGCAGATTCAAGAGGAAAGGCAAAGCTCCTATTCAGCCACTAAACCTTTCAGTCCCCATAAAGTTTAGTAAGGTGGAAGTGCCTTCTAACAAATATGATCATGAAGATATTCAAGATCATATTAAGACTAATGTTCTGAAGTACAAGGGTGTAAATGCAAGCAGGCATACCCATGGTCATAAACCCAATGGTTTTAAGAAATCAGTAGGTAAAGTTGCTGCAGCACCAGCAATGAACAGAAATTCTTCTGACAAGGATGTATCTAGATCTAGATACAATAAGTTTGAATGTTGGTGCTGTGGCAAGAGAGGCCATTTTGCACTAGACTGTTGGTATAACCCAAGTGTTATAAAGAACAATAGTCTACCTGTTAGAAGAGGTTATGGTAGCTTTATTAATGCTAACCTGAACCAAGGACCCAAGACTTACTTGGGTTCTAAGGGTAAGTAATTCTGTGTTGCAGGTGAATCCAAGTTACCATGCCCCTATATGGTACTTGGATAGTGGTTGTTCCAGGCACATGACTAGAACAAAGGGGCTGCTAAAGGAGTATTCATCTGTCAAAGATGGACCTAAAGTGATCTTTGGTGGATCTAAAAAAGGAGTCATCAAAGGATTTGGTAACATTTCTTCTAACCTAATTACTATCACTCAAGTGGCTTATGCAAAAGGTTTGAAACATAATCTAATAAGCATAAGCCAGCTAAGTGATTTAGGATATGACATTTCATTTGTTAAAGATGGATGTCATATCAAGAGGTCAAGTGATCAAAAGATCATACTGACTGGGTATAGGAAGAGAAATGTATATTGTCTTAATTTTAAATGTGAGAATAAGGCTTCTCCCATCTGTCTTGTAGCTGATGACAATGCTTCTCATTGTGTTAAGTGGCACAAGAGATTGGCTTCATCTAAACTACAAGACAATTGGTCAACTCTTTAGCAAAGAGTTAGTGAGGAATGGACCTCAAGTTAAGTGTATAAAGGAAGGGATATGCTCAGCTTGTCAAAAGGGCAAGCAGACAAAATCCTCCTTTCAAAGCCTTGAAAACAAGGATTCTGTGAGGTGCTTATACCTCTTGCATATGGATCTTTTTGGTCCTATGCCAGTTCACAGTCTAGGTAGGAAAGTCTACACTTTTGTGGTTGTAGATGACTATTCAAGATTTACATGGGTGTTCTTTCTGAGACAAAAATCTGAAACCCCAAGTGTATTACTTAATTTTGTAAAGCAAATTCAGAATGAACTGAATAGTACAGTGGTCAAAATCAGAAGTGACCATGGTACTGAGTTTCAATCTGAAAGCATAACAAACTTGTGTAAAGACTTTGAGATTTTCCAAGAGTTCTCCTCACCTAGAACACCTCAGCAAAATGGAATTGCTGAAAGAAAGAATAGAACATTAATTGAAGCAGGTAGAACTCTGTTGAGTGACACCTCTCTCCCAGAATATTTTTGGGCTGAGGCAGTTAACACTGCTTGTCATGTAATCAATAGGGCTACTATCACCAAAAGCCACAAAATGACTCCCTATGAGATTGTGAAAGGCAGAAAACCAAATCTATCTTACTTTAGGATCTTTGGTTGCAAGTGTTATATACTTAACAATGGCAAGTCATATTTGACTAAGTTTGCTGCCAAATCCCAGGATGGGATATTTGTTGGTTACAGCACTAATAGTAAGGCCTATAGAGTCTTCAACTTGACTACTCAAGTTGTTGAAGAATCTGTGCATATTGTGTTTGATGAAACAAGATTAATCAACTGTGAGTTGTCTTGTAGATCAAATGACTCAACAGGTATAAGCAAAAGTATGGACAAGCTCTCCATTACTGAAGGATAAAAGGAAGATGGGGCATTGGAAAATGAAGGCTTCTGTCCAGGGGGAGAACAAGACACTATAGAAGCTGATGAAAACCAAGAGATTCAGCTAAATGAAGGAGCTGGAGATGTTCAACCAGAAGGGAATCTTCCTCCAGCTACAAGACATTTGAGAGATCATCCAGCTGATCAGATAATAGGTGATCAAAGACAGGGGGTGCAAACTAGAAGCAGAATTCAAAACACAGTTCTACATTCAAGTTTCCTGTCATAATTGGAGCCTAAGAAGTTTGAAGAAGCTATCCAGGACCTGCACTGGATTGATGCTATGCAAGAGGAGCTGAATCAATTCAGAAGGTGCAATGTCTGGGAGCTTGTTCCTAAACCAAGAGGCCACAACATAATTGGCACAAAATGGATCTATAGGAACAAGCTAGATGAAAGTGGAATAATAGTAAAGAATAAAGCAAGATTGGTTACAAAAGGATACAGGCAGGAAGAAGGGATTGACTTTGATCAAACCTTTGCTCCAGTAGCAAGGCTGGAGGCAATCAGAATATTCCTTGCCTATGCAGCCTATCAAGACTTCAAAGTATACCAGATGGATGTGAAGTCAGTATTTCTGAATGGTGATCTTAAAGAAGAAGTATATGTAGAGCAGCCATCAGGTTTTGTAGATCCTCTTAAACCTGATTTTGTTTATAAGCTTAGGAAAGCTCTGTATGGGTTAAAGCAAGCCCCAAGGGCTTGGTATGAAACCCTGTCTACTTTCCTTATTGAGAATAAATTCTCAAGAGGAAAAATTGACAAAACTCTATTCCTTAGGGAATCCAAAGGCAAGATCATCTTAGTTCAGATCTATGTTGATGACATAATCTTTGGATCTACTGAAAACAACCTTTGTAAAAAGTTTGCCAAACTTATGCAAGGGAAGTTTGAGATGAGCAGTATGGGGGAACTGAAATTCTTCTTAGGACTCCAAGTAAGACAGACTGATGATGACTTGTCCATATCCCAGTCTAAGTTCACCAAAGAATTGATTAAGAAATATGGTATGGAGTCATCCTCTACCATGAGAACTCCTATGGGAACAAGTATGCCTATATGCAAAGATGATACATGTAAACCTGTTGATGAGACTTTGTATAGAGGAATAGTTGGCTCACTACTATATCTCACTGCTAGTAGACCAGATATTATGTATGCTACATGTGTCTGTGCTAGGTACCAAGCCTGCCCTAAAGAATCTCATTATACTGCAGTCAAAAGGATTTTGAGATATCTTAAGGGCACACCTAATCTAGGTCTTTGGTACCCTAGGAATAGAGATTTTCAACTAATAGGCTATTCAGATGCAGATTTTGCAGGATGTAGAGAGGATAGGAAGAGTAGTACAGGTACTTGTCAATTCCTGGGAGGAAGACTAATATCATGGAGTAGTAAGAAGCAGACCAGTGTGGCAATTTCCACAGCTGAGTCTGAGTATGTTGCTGCTGGAAGCTGCTGTGCACAGCTATTATGGATGCAGCATCAGCTTAAGGATTATGGTATTCAAGTAAGTAGAACACCTCTTTTGTGTGATTCTAAGAGTACAATTTCTATTGCTAATAATCCTGTTTCTCATAGTAGAACTAAGCATATAGAAATAAAATACCATTTTCTAAGAGAACATGTAGAAAAAGAAGACATCTCATTGGAATTCGTGAAAACAGATTATCAAATAGCAGATGTGTTTACTAAGCCCCTGGATGAGACCAAATTCAATAAATTCAAAATTGAATTAGGTTTGTTAACCATTGATTAGTGTAATCACAAAATCATCAACAATGAAGTTGAAATGGTAACAAGACATTCAAGTGATATAAAGACACATTGAAGTAGTATCAAGTATTTTGTAGGACTTATAAGTTGTGTTGAACAAACAGAAATTGGCTAAGTAAGATGGTGTCGACACATTCAGTAATAATGTGTGTACTCAGGGTAGTAATGTCGACAAGTCAGAGATGTTGTGTCGACACAGAAAATATGTGTCAACACTTAAGAATCTTATTGTCGACTTATCCAGGAATGTAGTGTCGACTTCACCAGGATAGTGGTGTCGACACTTACAGATTTTGTGTCGACACTTATACTAAGAGTCGACACAGAATTTCTGATGCTCTTCTATATATCTCTGGTGTCGACATAACTGCAAATTGGTGTCGACACATAATAGACGGACTTGATGTCGAGACAATAGAAGCTTGTGTCGACACATTCCATCTGTGTCGACACTTATAGTCTGTTTTTGGTGTCTTTTGATCTTCTTTAAACAGAATGTATAAATAGGTCAAACACTCATTCTGTCGACACGCTTACAAGGTTTTCGAAACCCTGTGTCGACATTCTCTCTCTTTCTCTTTCTCTCATCTTTCAAGCTTTCTCGACTGATCAATGGCGCCAAAGATTGAAGATAATGTGAATGAAGGATATGAGTTGGTGCGCCAGGCCTTTGCTGCTGCCCCTCCAGATGTTCTCGGGGTTATCTCTCTCCTCTCCGACTCAGGATTAGAATTTCTGGTCTCCGAACCATCTAAGATATGGAAGAAGGAAGTGCATGAGTTCTATACTTCTGCATCTGTAGTCTCTGAAAGTCATGAGATAAAATCAACAGTTCATGGGTCACCAGTGGAAATTACACCAAGTAAGTTAAGAACAATTCTACACTTACCTATAATCGAGAATGAAGAGGATGTCCCTGCTTCTAAATCAAGGGAGGCTCTTCAATGGTATGGATTGGATTCCACCATGAAAATTGGAGCTGCTTTCAATAGGAAAGGAATGAATCAACAGGGCAAGTTTCTGTCTGAGGTGGTTGGAAAAGTTATTCTGTGCAAGCCAGGTGGACATGATAGGATTTCCGTCTATATGTTCAGCCTAATGACCAGGATTGTGTTTATAATTCCAACGGATTGGTCAACTGTAATCTTTGAAAAGATTAAGGAAGGAATCAAGAAGCCAAATCTGGCTAGAATAATGAGTATATACCTAAGTAAGGAGATTCCTGATGTTATGCAACAACAATCTGGAACAAAAATTAATCACATGAGAAGGATGGACATGAGATTGTTCTCCAGATGGGATAGGGTGCTGACCAAAGAGATGCCTAAAGTGGAAAGGCAGGATTCACCTGAGAAATCCCCAGGTCATGCTACCAGTACTGAGCACCCACAAGAAGAACAAGTAAGACAAGAGGTTGAAGATCAGCCTGCTTCTACACAAGTTCAGGATGCCACAATACCTGCAATTCAAGAAGAAGAAGTAAGAATACCAGCTCAGCAAGTTTATTCACCTACACAGACTGTATCTACTTATGACCAGGTACAGGTGCAGGGGGAGCTGGTGTATTTTCCTACAAAAGACATCTCTAATATTTCTATTTCTGCACAGGTCCAGGGAAACCAAGTGTCCTCACCTGCCCAAGAAATCACCAATACTGAACAAGTACAGGGGGAGAGACTGTCTGAGCAAGTGCAAGACGATGCTCAAATTGATATATCTCAAAATTTGAATACTACAGATGTTCCAGCCCAAAAGGAATATACTCTAGAAGAGTTATTTCCAGATAATGAAATAATTACTGATAGAATGGAAGTGGAGCAAGAAATTGAGGGGGAGCCTGTGCATGTGGAGACTGTGCAACATGGCACTGAAGCAGCTGTTCCTCCTCCTCCCAAAGAAAGAGTTCAAATTGATAGTACTTCTGATTCTGAGAATGAAGAAACCAGGGTGGCTAAGAAGAGAAAACTTCTGGTCTTCCAGAGAAGGAGCAAGAGCTATAAGCAGGCTCTACAGTCTACAGCACATCACACTCCTTCTGACTTTGATTATAACAAGTTTTTGATCGATTTACAAGTGAAATTGGATGAACACAGAGTGGCTATTGAAAAATATGTTGATGAGAACAATAAGTCCCTGCAATTTGACTTAGCTCAAGATATAAAATCTATTAGGTTTGAGGTCAATATGCATAAAAAGGAGATGACAGATTACTTCCATAAGGGAGGTAATGCTGTGGTATATTTGGCACAACAACAGCAGTCTATCATCCCTAAGGTGGATGATATTGCTTTAAAGCAAAGCTATGTCTTGGAAAATCAGATAAGGATGAATGAGAATTTAACTGAATCTCATCATGAGATCATTAATGAATTGAAAAAGATTGTTTCAGGCCTGCCTGCAGCTAGAGCAAAAGAAATAGAAGAATTTGATAAGAACTTTCAAGCTGCTATTGATTCTATTAAAACTGCTATCACTACCTCTCAAAAGGAAATATCTGACAAGCTTCTAAAGTTAAAACCATTTTTTAAAGAGGGTGTGAATTATCTAGATGGCCAAATCAGATTTCAGAAGGAAGATCTAAGAGATCATGTTACTAGAGAAGCCATAAAGGGGGAGAGGATGTTAGTTCATGCAGGCTCAGAGCACACCAAATGGGTGACCAATAGTATTCGAGCCACATTGGGATATCCACCATTGTGTGATGATGTTATGGTGGCTGAGTCAGGAATACAAACAAGTCTACTTGAAGGCAATCAACCTGAGGTTGCCCAAGTCATTTACCCTCCTCCAGATTATGATATGATTGATCAGCAAGTTCAAGGAATGTATAGTCCTCCAAAGGAGGTTACTAATGTTGTTATTGGGAAGGTTGATAAGCCTGAGGCTACTTTGAAAGACCAGCAAGATGCTCTACTATCTAAGAAAAGATTTAGAGAGCAGGCTGAACTTAAGCCAGACTTTGAGCAGTGGAGTCCTACTTCCAGAAATATTATACTCACTGCTTGGAAGGCTGTCAAAGACCAAGTGCATGAAAGAGGCAAGTGGTACAATGAGATGGAATGGCAGAAGTATGAAGCCAGGCAAGAGGCCATAGTACAGTTTAGAAGAAAAGCCAAGCTGGGTAGGCTGCCTCCAGATGCTCAGGAGCCAAGCAAGTACTTCCCAAAGCCCTTTCATTATTTTGAAAGGCAAAGGCTCAAGGAAGAAGCTAAGAAGAAGGCTGATCTAAAAGGCAAGAAGCCAGCTGAAGATTCTGAAGCTCCTGTGAAGGCTCAAATTCTATCTGGCAAAGGGATTGTCATAAAAGAGCCTGATCAGTCTTAATTTTTAGTTCTTTCAAAGTATTTTGTAATGTTTTGATTAAATCATTAAATGTAAATCTCTGTATTCAAACATTATCAAGTTATAAACAAAATGTTGTTTGGTATCATATAATGTTCATTCTGTGATGGATGGTTTTAATTTTGTTTATATTAAGTATTCCTGTTATGTCATATATCATCAGTTTATACTTGTTATAAATGGTGTATATCATTGGCTATAGGGTTATGACTTCTCCAAATAGGGGGAGATTGTTGGGTACATTGGAAAATGTGTACCTGATTTGAAGAAGCCCAACTTAGCTCAATGATATACGTCAAGGTGTATTTGATGTTGTTTTGAGTTGACATGTGCAGGTGAAGAAGTATTACAGAATGCAGAAAAATATTCTAAGTCCACATGTCAACACCTGAAGAAATTGTGTCGACACTTCAAAATATTTGTGTCGACACTTCAGAATATCAGTGTCGACACAGAGAAAGATGGTCGACCACATATATGTCGACACTGGGAAGCAGTGTCGACACATAAAGAAAATCGTCGACCTCAGCACTGGGAAGCAGTGTCGACACAGTGAAAGATAGTCGACACCCAGAGAAAGTTTGTCGACTAGTGAAAGATAGTCGACCAGAGAAAAATAGTCGACTAGTGGAAGATAGTCGACTAGTGAAAGATAGTCAACACTGGGTGGATGTGTCAACACCTTGAGATTGAGTCGACACATATTGGCAGAAGTCGACTATGCTTGTGTCGACACCAGAAGACTGAGTCGACACATTTTGGCAGAATTGAAGATTGATGTGTCGACACCTGAAGGCTGAGTCGACACATACTGAGTTCTGAATCTACAACAACTGTGTCGACACACAGGACTTGTGTCGACACACTACAGAGTCTAGACCAAGTTATTTTCTGAAGAAGCTGTGTCGATTTAAAGGCAACTTAGTCGACATCATCAAAGACTGTGTCGACACCAAAGTCAATTGTGTCGACACAGATAGACATATTGGTCTCGACACTTTTTAACTGACTGTCTCGACATTTTGCTGTCCAAGGCTAAGGTACAGGAACTGTTTGAAGACTTGACAGCTGTGGGTTGCCACCATTTAACTGAAGCTGTCAGACCTGTCAGAAATCAGTTAGAAACCGGATCAGCCGGTTACCATGAAGGAAGTCTATAAATAGACATATTATGAAAAGAAAAATATAAGAACAGAAGAAGATCTAAGAAGAAGAAACAAGAAGGATTACGATCCTGTTGAAGTTTCAATTCAAGAAAGTGCTAAAGAAGATCTTCATCAGATAATCTAAGAAGAAGTCTGAAGTATCAGAAAAGGTGTTGGACAGAGAGGGATCCAATCATCTTGAAGAAGAAGAAGGAAGCCATCAGTGGTTTCTCAAGAAGCTGTTTGGAAATCAACTCAGCTAAGTTCAGATTCAAGAAGCTTTGAAGAAAGCTCAGGTTCAGTTGATTTCATCAGCTGATCAAGAAGTGTCTTGTCCTCTTCTCTCTCAACAAAGGCAAGACATTAAAATATCTTTTCTAAATTTCTGTAGGATCTATTTATACAGATCTGAGTTGTAAGCCTGTGTTATAAAGGCTGAGTGTAGGAGAGGTGATCTCTGAGTGGTAGGGCTATTTGCCTGAGTGTAAGAGAAGGTTATTCTCTGAGTGGTAGGCCTTGAGGCAAGGCTGAGGTAGGGCTGTAGAGCCTGAGTTGTAGGAACCTATCCAGGTTCTGAGCTGTAGGATTTGAGGATCTGAGAATAGTGGAAGTTTGGCCGAATCTAGCATATTGCTAGATAGGTGAAGGGGGAAAGTGGATGTACCCAGACCTTGGGGAACCACTATAAAACATTGTGCAATCTGTGATGCTTAGTTGTCTATGTATGCTGTGCTAGATGTTTAAATTTGTAATTGAATTCTGCCTAGAATTATAAACAAGAAATTAGAACCTATTCACCCCCCCCCCTCTAGGTGTTTAGGTTGTCTTAAAAGTAAAACTATCAGTTTGGTCGAAGTCAATCCCCTCCTCCTGTCTGTAACCTTGAGCCACCAGCCTGGCCTTATTCTTTATGATGACACCGTGTTCATCCAGTTTGTTTCTGAAGATCCACTTGGTGTCGATCACATTCTGGTTCTTTGGTCTGGGAACAAGCGTCCAGACATTGCATCATTCGAATTGATGCAGTTCATCTTGCATGGCCAATATCCATGACGCATCTTTGTTCGCTTCATCGAACTTCTTTGGCTCAACCTGTCACAGAAAACTAAGGTGCAAAATCTCGTTAATTGTACCTCTCCGAGTTCTGACACCATCACGAGGATCTCCTATGATCTGATCTCTGGGATGATCCCTCACGTGACGGAGCTCTAGGAGTCTGGCATCTAGAGCTCTGACAGCTTCTCGGGCTTCTCCTTCTTCTGGGAGATTCTCTCCATCCTGATCGTCAACTTCTCCAGTTGGCGTTGAGGTAGAAACCTTGACGTACTTGGGAGTTGCACCTTTTGCAGTCTCATCGAGACTTAGCTGTTCAAGCCTTGCACCTGCATCCTCAAGAATGCCACTAGAAGAATTGCTATGAAGCAAGCTTCCCTCATCAAAAACAACATTAATGGACTCCTCTACCACTAGGGTTTTCTTATTGAAGACCCTATATGCCCGACTATGGCTACTATAGCCCATGAAGATGCCTTCGAAGCATTTTTCTCCAAATTTAGTACGTGGGTACTTCCCATTATTGAGTACATAGCATCTGCAGCCAAAAATCCTCAAATAAGATATGGTCGGTTTCCTGCCTTTCAGTAGATCATAAGGCGCCTTATGATGATTCTTGTTGATCAATGCCCGGTTCTGCACATGATAAGCTGTATTGACAGCCTCTGCCCAGAAGTACTCTGGAAGAGAAGCGTCATTCAACATTGTCGTACATGCCTCAATGAGCGTTCTATTTCTTCTCTCTGCAACTCCGTTTTGCTGAGGAGTACGCGGGGAGGAAAACTCATGAAAGATGTCATGTTCTTCACAGAATTCTGTCATAGAAACAGACTCGAATTCTGTTTCATGGTCACTTCTGATCTTGACCACGGAGCAGTTAAGTTCGTTCTGAATCTGCTTGACAAAATTAGTGAAGATGTCAAACATATCTGACTTTCATTTCAAGAAGAACACTCACGTAAATCGAGAGTTATCATCAACAATCACTGGCGTATATGATTTGCCTCCTAAGCTATGAACTTGCACTGGACCGAACAAGTCCATATGCAGAAGATAAAGACATCTGGAGGAGTCTTTGTCTGCAATACCCTTAAAGGTAGCCCGAGTCTGTTTGCCCTTCTGACATGTAGGACAAGGGCTATCTTTGATGCACTTAATAGTAGGGGCATCCCTTACTAAGTTCTTAGAAATCAACATATTAATTATCTTGAAATTAATATGTGCTAATCTCTTGTGTCATTGTTCACAAAGAGATGCATTGCCTTTTGCTACTAGGCACACGGGGGTAGAATAATCTAAACAAAATATATTTCTGCTCCTAATGCCAGTTAATACCATCTCCGAAGAGGCACACGATATTATCAAGCACTTATCCTTGTAGAACTTAACGTTGTATCCTTTATCACACAACTTACTTACACTGATCAGGTTATGGTTTAACCCTTCAACATAGGTCACGTCAGTGATAGAGAATACATCGTTGGATATCATACCATAATCTCTGGTGACTCCTCGATCAGATCCTCCAAAGATGACTTTGGGTCCATTTTCGACTGGGGAGTAATCACGCAACAGGCTTCTTGTCCCGGTCATATGCTGGGAACATCCATTGTCCAAGTACCAAATAGGAATTTTGGTGGCCTTTGGACATACCTGCAAAACAGAATCAGTTTCCCTTAGGAACCCAATTGAACTTGGGTCCTAGATTCCTTGTTAGCACACTCCCCCTCGGATGGTCAACCCTACGAGTGGTCGGGCTCGCATTGCTAGCATGAGGAGTCTCGTTGTATCTTGGATTAAACCAGCAATCCATGGCAAAGTGACCAACTTTACCACAACACCAACAGTCAAATCTTTTGTACCTTTTCTTAGGCTCCTGCTTCACCCTTGGAACGGTGGGTCCAGCCGGGGCCTTAGATCTGGAGGTAGAGGAATCATGATGACAGCAGTCACATGATTTCTTCACCTCCTGTTCCTTCAGTATAACAGGCTTGGCTTTTGGTGCCTGCTTCCTATTGTGGCTGCTAGAGAAGTGGCCATAATCCTCCACTAGGATTTCCTCATAAGGTTCCTTGAAGACACTCTCACCATAGTTGCGGGGGAAGGCCCAACCATCATACCGGCTCTTGGGCTTTTCAACCGAGGTCCGGAAGAAGTGGCCATAGGTTGACTCAAAGTCTTGCTCATTGCAAGGAAAGCTAGGCTTCTTGAATAAAACAGGATTGAGAGGGGCCTTTCCCTTTTCTGCAGCAGAGGCCTTCTTGGCAGCCTTATTTTTCCTCTGCTTTTTGTTTCTCCTGGATGATTTACCAGGCACACCAACATATCCTAAGCCAGCTCCCTTAGACTGAGCAGAGAACTAATCAACTAGAGGAAGAACAGTCTTGGGCATGGAGAAGCTTTTGACAATGTTCCTTTCCGCCGCAAGTTGTTCTTCCAACTTGTTGATTTCTTCCTGTTTCTGGTCAAGGAGCCTTAGAGACTCTGAGTGCTCAGAAGTCAGTCCCAGGTGTTCCTGTCAGAGAGAGATCAATCTAGTGATCTCTTCTCTTAGAGACACACCTTCAGCCTTAAGGAATTTGACTTCCTTTTTCTGAGCTCTCAGCCTCTTGTGGCATTCCTCAAAGGTATTGAGCAGAAGCTCGTACTTTTCGAGGAGCTCAGCTTCCCGGGCAGATGGGCTGTCCTCGAGATCATCATCAGGAGACTCAGAGTCAGAGTCAGAGAGGGGGGTACGATCTTTTACCTTCCCAGTAAATGGGGGGCATTCTCCTTCTGAGTCAGAGCGACCCACTAGCCCGAAGTAGGCTTCCTCATCATAACTGGAGTCTGAGGAATCAGACTCACTCAGTGTCTTTGGCTTTTTGGCTATATAGCTCCTCTCCTTTTTCTTATCTCTAGAGGACCTGTGCTCCTCTCCCTTCCCCTTATCTCTTTTGCTTTGCTGGCAGTCAGCGACGGCGTGGCCTGGCTTATTGCATCCAAAGCAAATAATGTCATCATAGCGATGTTTGTTCGGTTTGGATTCATACCTGTCAGAAGAATAATTCTTCCTCTGATGTCTGGAGGAGGAGCCGTCTCTCTTTCTTTGATTCCTCAACTTGAGGAACTTCTTGAACTCCCGAGTGATGAGGGAGAATTCTTCTTCAGATAGCTCTGAGTCGGAAGAGCATGGCTCAGAGTCTTCTTCCTCATCCTTTTTCCGAGAGCGGGACGAGGCTTCACCCTTGCCTTTTCTTGAGTGATTGGCTTTTAGGGCCATAGTCTTCTCTCTGGCAGCGGCTTTATCGGCTTCTTCTTCAGCTTTTCTGGTGTTCAGCTGAAGCTCATAGGACAGAAGTTTACCAAACAGAATCTGGGGATCAGTTTCTGCCAGCCTGCCAAATTCTCTGATGTCGCATATCTTGGTGTCCCATTCCTTAGTAAGGGATCTAAGGAATTTGTCATTAAGTTCACCATCGGTGAACACTCTGCCATAGCCCTTCAGGGCATTGACGATCTTCAGGAAGTTCTCGAAAGTTACTCCGATTTCTTCCTTGGGACCTTGCCTGAAGGCCTCGTACTTCTGGTTCAGAAGGGATCTTCGATCATCCCTTACTTCATCAGTGCCTTCCATCAGGATGATTAGGCAGTGTCATATGTCCTTGGAAGTCCTGTAGTTGTAGAAAATCTGCATCATGGAATCATCGACGGCGCTTACCAGAATGTTCTGAGCTTTCTTGTCAAGTCCGACAAGCACCATCTCATCCCTATCCATTTCGAAAAGTTTCTTGGGCACTTGCTTGGTTGGATCAATGGTGGAGGCCTTAGTGGGGATATAAGATCCCTCCTCCACTATCATGAAGAGTCGGGGGTCGACTGCTTCCATGTAGTACCTGATCCTTTCCTTCTAGATAGGAAAGTTCAGCTTGGTGCACACTAGGATCTTCCCTGAATACTTGAGTCCTTCCATTTCAGAGATATTATTTCTTCTTGACACTAGACACGGGATCTTACTCAAGGTATTAACCTTATTGACGAGGAACCTCCCTCTGATACCACTTGAAAGTCTCTAGTGTCAACTAAGTCCACCTATGGGGGGGAATAGGTCTCGTGCAGTCTTTTGCGGAATTTAAATCACCTGCACAAATAATAAACACAACACAGAAAAGCACACAAGCAATTATAGTGGTTCCCCGATTTGGGTACGTCCACTCTCCCCCTTCGACCTATCTCCCACCAAGGGACGACTCGGTCACTTCACCAAACGGATTGAAATCCAATCCTCACACTATGGAAGACACCCTTCAAACCGAAGGAGTCACTACTCCTCCACCACGGGTTGCACCCAACCCTTACAACAAGGAATCACTATTCCTTTACAACAAAACTAAAATAGAATGCACAAGAAATACAAACTACACTTATGGAGAACCCGATGTCCCTCTTCGTTCGTTGAAGCGTTCTTGATGAAGACGAGGAGTCCATGACCGGAGCACTCTCTTGGAGAGGATCTTGAAAAGATCGGCGGCGGCAAGTGAATGTGGCGGCGATGCTCTGTAGATCCAAACTTCTTGACGAAGCAAGCAAGGTCTACCAACGATCTCAATCGGATCAGTCGTCTCAATCAATTCGGAATGAAGAGCTAACTTCATTCAAAAAATCGAGAGACAAGGGATCTCGAGAGATAAGCGTGATACGCTATACTTAGCCTCGGTCCTGTCGCCGGACGATCAAAGAGGATCTAAGATCTGCGGCGGCGACAACTTGCGAGCGGCGACGACGATGAAAGGATTTCCGCGATCGGCTAGGTCACGCTCGGCGGCTTTGATTTCTCGTGTAAGATTACTGTAGATGTTCGAAATAACCGAGTATATATACGGTAGAACAACCCTAAATGATCGTTGTGGGGCCCACAAGAAGAAACCCTAGGCCCGGTCAAAACAGCGCAAAGCATCTTGTTCCGGTCCAGCGAACAGAGCGAATTTGCCTAAGGCAAATTCGACGAGAATCATTGATGATTCTCGACGAAGTCGGCGGGAATCACTCATGATTCCCGTCGAATTTGCCTTAGCAAAATTCCAGTTGAAATACTTGTCATCGGGAGGAAATCGGCGAGAATCAAGATCATTCTCGACGAATTGGCAATAATCAAGATCATTCTCGACGAATCGGCGAGAATCAGTCGTCGATTCAGCCTTAACAGAATTCTTCAAGGAGGACAGTCAGCCAGATGAAGTCGGCGGGAATCGGCGAGTGATTCTTGACGATTCGGCGAGAGTCACTAGTGATTCCCGTCGAATCGACGAGAATCACTTAGTGATTCCCATCGATTTTGACTTAGACGATTTCTTCTTCCTTCCTCTGAACTTGGTCTTTGACTCATCTTTGCTCCTCTTCTTCTCTTGATCTATCTCGACCCTGTACTTGAAAATAAGTACACTCCAATAGAGAGAGCACACATGAGTCAACACACTGATCTGCTCAACGAGGGATTACGTTGCGCAGACCCGTGTATATTGACCCACTGCACCCTGACATTGGTGTGTACTTAGCATGGAATAGCTGCAAGCACAACTTGATAGAAAGTCATCAAAGACACTGTCAATTCAACTTAGCTAGTTCAGGGGCTTCTTCAAATCAGGTACATTGTGGATACAATTCCCAACAACAAACACTTTCAAAATCAGTGGATCTATGAAAGATTTGTGGTGAGGCCTAGATTGATTAGGCTCTGTGTGAGATCTGTGAGATCTGATTGTAAAGACTAAATTATAAAGGCTGTGTGATTGGATTCCTGTGTGAATCTGTGTGAGGTTATTTCTCCTAGTCTGTGTAAAGGGCATTTGTGTCTGTGTGTGGTTGTCAGGTGATTACTGTGTCGAGGGTTGTGAGCTAGTGTTGTAAGTCTCAGTGGAGACTGACTGATCTAGTGGGATCGTGCTGTAATCTCTGAGGAGCCATAGTTTTTGGAGAAGATCCTTGTCTAACATACTGTTAGAAAGGCGGAGAGGGACAGTGGATGTACCCATATACTGGGGAACCACTATAAAATTTGGTGTGCTATGTATTGTGTTTTGCTGTGCTGAATATTGTTTTCTTGAAAGCTTAAATAAGTATACACCGTAGGACATAAGTCAAAGAAGATTTTAAAGACTCAACAAAAGACATCAATAACCTATTCACCCCCCCCCCCCCCCCTCTAGGTGATTAGCTATCTTTGTAATCAAAGACTTTCATATAATGACCTCAAAATTTTGCTCAGAGGCTCATTAGGTCAGTAAAAAGCTCAGGTGAAAATCTCAGGTCCATTGGACCTCAGTAGATTGGTGAATCTACTTTGCATGTGGTTGTACTATATGAGATTTGGGTTGCAATTAGCCAAAAGAGAAAAAATGGGGATTGAGACCCATCAAACTTGTGGGATGCCCTTGGAGCGTGGGAATGGACTTATGATGATGGAATACACCATCTAAAGTGAGAGTAAGGTTTTTGAAAAAAAAACCAGGTATTTGATTTATTTTAGTTTTGGCACCATTTTAAATTATGGGAATAAAAGGGAGCAAATCAACTTAGAAAATTCTAAGACTCTGCCACTAGGGTTTTGTTGATATAATACACCACAAGTATTTATTTGGAAATTTTTGGGAATTTCTATCTAGGTTGTTTAGCAAAAGTACTATTATGCCCTTTCGGTAATTTTATTTAAATCATGATTAATTTGTTTGGAAAATTATGAGAATTTTACATGATCATTATTATAGTTTTAAGAGACTCTGTGAATTATCTTAGAATTTTTGAAATCATAATTATGGATTTTTAATTAATAGTGGCATTTTGATAATATGTGAATTTTATTGAAATTGGTAGGTAAATCTATTTAGAAAATTATCATTCTCTGAAATTATGCTTTATTTATTATTTATTACCTCAAGAAATTTTATGGGATTTATTTAACTAGTTTTTCAAGTGCTTCCTTTGAATTGTGACCTAAAAGCCCTATTTTTGGAAAATTTATATTTTCACTATATGTCATTAAGAAATTAAGGAATTTTGCCCAGAGCTATTATTACTCAAGCTGATGTTAGGATAATTTTATCTTGCTGGTTTGATATCAGAAAGTAACACTTCATGTTCAAAATCACATGTAGCAATAATTTGGGAAAATTATAATAATTGCTGATTATTTTAGGAGAATTATAAATATCTGGAATTAAGCCTAAGATATCATGATAGGTCTCAAGAAATAATTTTAAGGTCTAGTGTTGAAACCGAAAAATCGGTCCCTGTGGAGTCCGACTCTTGCGGAAGGGGTGATCGCACACTTACTTCTCTACTCACAAGCCCAAGTGACAAGCGAGAAGGACCGGGAACAGACCCAAGGCTTCAGCACGGAGGTCCCACCACACACCCGGAAGATCTTAGAGCGCTTCCCCTCCTTAGCCAAGTGCTGAAGCTAAGGTACCTCAAAAAGCGCTAGAAGACCGGGCACAAGGAAGCGTGCCTTCTGAGGTATCCCTTGGGTCCTATTTATAGGAAAAGATGGTCTGCAAATATCCAGCCGTCACTATTTTCGAGGACTATAGGCAATCCGAAGGGGGTAACATGGTAAAAACACCCCACAACTGAAGGGCGAGCCGGCCCTGAGAAGAGCCCATTGAGCGGGGGCGGCGAGTACGGGCGCGAGAAGGCTCCCCCCTGTGCCGAGGTGAAAAACGGCGAGTGAGCTCGCCTCTCTCAGCGCCGCGGGAGAGGGCATTGGATGAGCTCGCATCTCTCAATGCCACGGTCCGGCTCGCCTCGCCTCAGGCCTGGGAAAGTTGGGCCTGAAGCCCCTGCTCGCAGATGACGGTCGCGTTGGCACTCGCCAACCCCTTGGCTCTAGACGAGCACGTACTCGGCCGGCCCCACGATGAATGGCTTCCTCTCGTCGGGCTCAGCTCCACGATCTTCGAGCTCGACCTGACGATTGTCGAGCCCGTACTCGGCATGCTAGGCTCGGCATACCCTGCTGAACTCACCTGGGGCCCGGGGTCAGTCTGGGCCGGCCGGATCGGCTCCTGTTAGCTCACTCGCTGGATACGGGGTTGTACACAATCCCCGCTCTTTGCGAGGTTGGCACAAACTCGGAAAGAAACATCCAACCCACTAGGATCCTGTGAGCGCGACAGGAGCCGAAAGGAATCTCTTGGTAGGACCCACCAGTGGCTATATATACATGCCCTGCCTGCTCGACTGACCTCCGCCCCTCTCTTTACTTAAGACCTGCCGAGATGCCACTCCCAAAAGAAGTCATGGAACGACTCGCGAAATCACGCGGGGAGACCGCCCTTCGCGCTGCGGCCCTGACGGATCTGAGCGCCCCGGCTCGCCGTTTTGCTGAATTTGGCTCGGCCAAGAGGGCGAGGCCCTTTCCTCCCGAGGCCGAGCACATCTTTGCTGACCTAAAGAGCACTTTGGTCAATGGCTCCGGCTCTTCCAACCGTTCTGCCCTGGCCCCTTATGACAAAGACTTTGTGGATCTTACCGCCGAACAGGACCAAGGCGGCGAGGTCTCCACACCAAGGGTTGAGAATCTACCTTCCAAGGCGCCTGAGCCATCCTCTGACCCGTGCCCGCGAGACTCGCCCCTTATCACCGAAATCATGGAGCCGGATTCGCGGGGGCTGGTATCGCCGGCTCACCTTCACCCTCAACAACCCTCTTCCGCTCCCGCGGCTACTGGGGTGGATGTCGAGCACACACCCGCTCCTGCTTCCCCCCGAGATTCTGAAGGTATGTCCCCGACCCCCTCATTTTGCGTCCGATTCTAACTGGCGCTCGCCCCTCCCACTCGCTATCTCGACTTCCCTGTGCAGGCTTCCCTAACCGATTTGGGGCTGATGACTCAGCCGAACAGGCCGTCTACTCGCCCCTTCCATCGTCGCGCGCTTTGGAAATCTTCTTGGACTCGGAGGTGGACAGCCCCGAACGGTCGAGGCGGAGCCAACTGGTCCTCAAAAATTTAGTGCGCGAACTCCAGGAGCTGAGGAGAGACAATTCCAGACTGCAGGAGGAGTGCGCGCGGCTTGCTGGCGAGCCGAGGGTCAGCTCGGTGTATGCGGCGACGTCTTCCTCCATACTCTTCGATGAGATTGATTAGAACCTGCGAGCGGCGAACAGGAATCTGGGGCAGCTTCGGCAACTCTTCGCGCAGCGGCTGGCGGCATCGGGTCGGCGAGACCGGGGTAATTAAGGACGGCTCCCTTGCGAGCCGACCGGTACTCGCCCCCACTGTCGCCTGGTCTATGCGCGCACTTTTCTATTTTTCTTTGTTCTGGACAATTTGCTTTTTTAATGCCAATAAAGTGAATAAATTTTTATCATGCGAGCGAATCTTTTTTCCTTCGAGCGGTGCGTGCCTTTTTGAATTCCTCAGCTAGGCTCGCCTAGGTCAGCGAGTAGAGAGCGGCGAGACGGGATACACAAAACAGGGTATGCGAGTCGGGCTGGTCAGTCGGTTTCACTTCCCCTCCCTTTTTCTATAAATAGGGATCCTCACCTACCCCCGGCTACGCCTTTATTGCCTTCTCATTTCTTCCTTCCCTTGCTCTCCCTACCTACTGCTCGCGTGCTTTCGTTCCCTCAGCGAGTATGGGTAAAGGAAACCCCGACTCCGAGGGCCGCACCAAGTGCGCCCAGAACTTCGCGGACCACTGTTTTCTCGAGGGGAACACCACGGAGAGCGAGCTCGCCGAGTTTGTGGCGGATTATGTCCCTGCCGGCTTTGTGGCCCGCCTCCCGGCGGAGCATGAGGCCATCAACTCCTTCTTTGAGGACGAGCTCACCTTCCCCATCTCGCACTTTGAGGTGGGGTTGCGCCTGCCGCTCTGGCCGGAGGTCCGCCAGGTACTCAAGTACTACGGCGCTATGCCCGCGCAACTCAACCCCAACGCCATCGCGATGATAGTGGGGTTTGCCTGCTACCTCCGCCGAGAGCATATCGAGTTCAACCTCACCGTCTTCCGCAAGCTCTTCTCCTACAAAGCCAACGCCGACGGGGTCGCCTTCTTCGGCAGTACATCCATAAAGATCCGCGAGGTCGCCAATAAAAATCACAACTGGATGTCGAAGATCGCCTTCATCCGGGGCGACCTCGGCAACATTCCCTTCTCTCCCCTACAGAAGAGCGAGGAGGTGTACCGGCCGCCGTCCGTGTCTGGCAATGACGTCGAGCTCCACAAGTTCTTTCTGTACAAGGACTTTGAAGTCGCCTTCCTCCGTCGCGGCCTCGAATCCCTGCCGCCTTTCCTTCCTGGTGAAGGTTTATCTCGCCCACCTTCTGCTCGCCACTTGGCCTAATCGATCAGAACCTTTTTTTTGGCTAAGTTTTTTTTTGCAGGGGAGCGACTGATCCCGGTGAACCCTCCCTTTGCCGACCCGGGAGTGTTTTCGGACCCGCTTGAGCGGGCCCGGGCCGCGGCTGAGGTGTGCCGGGAAGAGAAGGTCAGAGGTAAGCCCTCCAGCAAGAGGCGGCTGGAGCTTGGGGGGCCGAGCTCGGTCCACCGCCCCTCGGCCTCTAAAAAGGTGAGGGTGGTCTCGCGAGGCCGGCCACAGCAGCCCGTATCGCCCGTCAGGTTCATGAGCTCGCCGGAGGTTTTCTCCGACGAAGCCCCGGCGAGCCCGCTGAAGGAGATGTCATCCCCTCGCGAGAAGAAGCGCGGTTCCTCCTCCCCTCCTTCCGTGGAGGAGGTTGCTCCCAGTGGCTCGGGAGATCCAAGGGACCACCCCTACTTCGGGAAGGGGGGAAGGAGCAAGGATGCGGCTGGCGAGCCGATGCTGATCTGGGATGAGGGGGTCCACCGCGTCTCCGTCTCCACTCGCTTCCCCTCCTGGGGAGCTCGCCGGCCTCCCACGGGCCACGCGTTTGCCCTTGGATTCGGCCTCTATGGCCGGGAGGGCGCTGATGCCTACCAGAACTTAACTCCTCGGCAGATAGGTCACGAGGGTCTGCAGGCTCATCTTAGGGCCTTCGAACTTCACCATATGATGGTCCACCACGGCTTCCAGCTCAGCCAACTTCTGATAAAAGCCGAGCAGGAGCGCGACCTGGCGGCGGAGAAAGCTGCCGACGCGGAGCGTCGGTTCGACATTGCCGAGCGCTTACTCGATGAGGCCTCGGGCGGGCTGGTAAGAGCCGACCAACTCTCATTTTAACTTGGGAAAATATTTTACCGAGAATCTGACCTTTTTGCTTTTCAAGACCCCGAGTCCGCCAAGGTGTTGCAGGCCCGCGCTAGCGAGTTGGAGGGCGAGACTGCCTTGCTGGGGGTCCGCCTCGCGGATCAGGAGGCCAGCTCGCGCGAGCAGGAGGCCCTTGCTGCTCGGTCGGCGACCGAGGTGGAGGCGCTAAAGGAGCAGAACCGTTGTCTCCAAGGCGAGGTCCGTCGGCTGACGGAATCCCTTTTCCCCCCAGACGGCGCCGAGCCCCCTTTCCCCTACAAGCGGCCCCGGGTTTTCGGCGAGGGGGAGGTCATGGAGCGGCTGCGAGTCAACTCGATCGAGTTTGCCGAATGCCTCCTGGACGCCATGAAAGGATCGGGGATTCTGGCCGAGGGCTGCGAGGAGGTGGCGGTCCGGGATCTTCTGCCGAGCCTGTTCCTGACGTCCCTGCCCAGCGAGAATGAGGAGAGCTTCGGCTCCCTCTTCGATGGGGCGAAGGGCAAGGAAAAGTTGCTCGGAGGCGAGGAGGATCTCCATTCAGGAGAGGAGGGCGAGAGCTGACCGAACTTCCTGGTGAAGGTTTATCTCGCCCACCTTCTGCTCGCCACTTGGCCTAATCGATCAGAACCTTATTTTTTGGCTAAGTTTTTTTTTGCAGGGGAGCGACTGATCCCGGTGAACCCTCCCTTTGCCGACCCGGGAGTGTTTTCGGACCCGCTTGAGCGGGCCCGGGCCGCGGCTGAGGCGTGCTGGGAAGAGAAGGTCAGAGGTAAGCCCTCCAGCAAGAGGCGGCTGGAGCTTGGGGGGCCGAGCTCAGTCCACCGCCCCTCAGCCTCTAAAAAGGCGAGGGTGGTCTTGCGAGGCCGGCCACAGCAGCCCGTATCGCCCGTCAGGTTCATGAGCTCGCCGGAGGTTTTCTCCGACGAAGCCCTGGTGAGCCCGCTGAAGGAGACGTCATCCCCTCGCGGGAAGAAGCGCGGGTCCTCCTCCCCTCCTTCCGTGGAGGAGGTTGCTCCCAGTGGCCGGGAGCTCCAAGGGACCACCCCCACTTCGGGAAGGGGGGAAGGAGCAAGGATGCGGCTGGCGAGCCGATGCTGGTCTGGGATGAGGGGGTCCATCGCGTCTCCGTCTCCACTCGCTTCCCCTCCTGGGGTGCTCGCCGGCCTCCCACGGGCCACGCGTTTGCCCTTGGCTTCGGCCTCTATGGCCGGGAGGGTGACGATGCCTACCAGAACTTGGCTCCTCGGCAGATAGGCCACGAGGGTCTGCAGGCTCATCTGAGGGCCTTCGAACTTCACCATATGATGGTCCGCCGCGGCTTCCAGCTCAGCCAACTTCTGATAAAAGCCGAGCAGGAGCGCGACCTGGCGGCGGAGAAAGCTGCCGACGCGGAGCGTCGGTTCGGCATTGCCGATCGCTTACTCGACGAGGCCTCGGGCGGGCTGGTAAGAGCCGACCAACTCTCATTTTAACTTGGGAATATATTTTACCGAGAATCTGACCTTTTTACTTTTCAGGATGCCGAGTCCACCAAGGTGTTGCAGGCCCGTGCTAGCGAGTTGGAGGGTGAGACTGCCCTGCTGCGGGTCCGCCTCGCGAATCAGGAGGCCAGCTCGCGCGAGCAGGAGGCCCTTGCTGCTCGGTCGGCGACCGAGGTGGAGGATCTAAAGGAGCAGAACCGCTGTCTCCAAGGAGAGGTACGTCGGCTGACGGAAGCCCTTTTCCCCCCAGACGGCGTCGAGCCCCCTTTCCCCTACAAGCGGCCCCGGGTTTTCGGCGAGGGGGAGGTCATGGAGCGGCTGCGAGTCAACTCGATCGAGTCTGCCTAATGCCTCCTAGACGCCATGAAAGGATCGTGGATTCTGGCTGATGGCTGCGAGGAGGTGGCGGTCCGGGATCTTCTGCCGAGCCTGTTCCCGCCGACCCCGCCCAGCGAGAAGGAGGAGAGCTTCGGCTCCCTCATCGATAGGGCGAAGGGCAAGGAAAAGTCGCTCGGAGGCGAGGAGGATCGCCATTCGGGAGAGGAGGGCGAGAGCTGACCGAACTTCCCCCCCCCCCTTCTCTACTGTCTTTCTTCTTGTAATCACCCCCCCCCCCTTTTATAATCTCGTCGGGGCGAGCCTTTCCCCTTTTTGCAAATATAATGAAAAAAATTTCTATCTCTTTTTTACCTTTAGCGCTAGAATGCACGTGAGTTAGGATTCGCGCTCGGCGAGAGGCCTTGAGCATTGGCAGCGACCAGACTCGCGATTTCTCGGCCTACTCGCTGTGTGACCTTTATGAGAGCGGCCGTCGCAGGTGTCCGCCTATCATTCCGGGAAAAGATCTTCTGCCGAGCAGACCCCTGCGAGTCCAGGCTCGCGCGGGAGGCACATTTTTCCTTCGACTAGATGGGGCAAAAAATCTTTTCTTGTCAGACAACCAAGGGAGACAGGACCCCGTGGGCTCCATGATTATTGAACATCCTCAGGGCTCACCCCCAGGGTCATAGCGATGTCCATCGAGACCCCGGCCCTGCCAGCTTGGAAGGAGCCTGACAGCGGGAGAATCGAGACCTAACCCTAGAGCGAGAATACTTAGAACATTTTCCTCTCCCGGGTGCTACCACCAGGCCTATCAGCTAGATGGGAGCCTGAGGGCGGGTGTTGAGCATCCTCCGGGCTCAGCTCTAGGGTTATAACGACGTCCATCGAGACCCCGGCCCTGCCAGCTTGGAGGGAGCCTGACAGCGGGAGAATCGAGACCTAATCCCAGAGCGAGAATACTTAGAACATTTTCCTCTCCCGGGTGCTACCACCAGGCCTGTCAGCTAGATGGGAGCCTGAGGGCAAGTGTTGAGCATCCTCCGGGCTCAGCTCTAGGGTCATAATGACGTCCATCGAGACCCCGACCCTGCCAGCTTGGAGGGAGCCTGGCAGCGGGAGAATCGAGACCTAACCCCAGAGCGAGAACACTTAGAATATTTTCCTCCCCCGGGTGCTACCACCAGGCCTGTCAGCTAGATGGGAGCCTGAGGGCGGTTGTTGAACATCCTCCGGGCTCAGCTCCAGGGTCATAACGACGTCCATCGAGACCCCGGCCCTGCCAGCCTTGAGGGAACCTGGCAGCAGGAGAATCGAGACCTAACCCCAGAGCGAGAACACTTAGAATATTTTCCTCTCCCGGGTACTACCACCAGGCCTGTCAGCTAGATGGGAGCCTGAGGGCGGGTGTTGAACATCCTCCGGGCTAAGCTCCAGGGTCATAACGACGTCCATCGAAACCCCGGCCCTGCCATCTTGGAGGGAGCCTGGCAGCGGGAGAATCGAGACCTAACCCCAGAGCGAGAACACTTAGAATATTTTCTTCTCCCGGGTGCTACCACCAGGCCTGTCAGCTAGATGGGAGCCTGAGGGCGGGTGTTGAACATCCTCCGGGCTCAGCTCAAGGGTCATAACGACGTCCATCGAGACCCCGGCCCTGCCAGCTTGGGGGGAGCCTGGCAGCGGGAGAATCGAGACCTAACCCCAGAATGAGAACACTTAGAATATTTTCCTCTCCCGGGTGCTACCACCAGGCCTGTCATCTAGATGGGAGCCTGAGGGCGGGTGTTGAACATCCTCCGGGCTCAGCTCCAGGGTCATAACGACGTCCATCGAGACCCCGGCCCTGCCAGCTTGGAGGGTGCCTGGCAGCGGGAGAATCGAGACCTAACCCCAGAGCGAGAACACTTAGAATATTTTATTCTCCCGGGTGCTACCACCAGGCTTGTCAGCTAGATGGGAGCCTGTGGGCGGGTGTTGAACATCCTCCGGGTTCAGCTCCAGGGTCATAACGACGTCCATCGAGACCCCGGCCCTGCCAGCTTGGGCTGAGCCTGGCAGCGGGAGAATCGAGACCTAACCCCAGAGCGAGAACACTTAGAATATTTTCCTCTCCCGGGTGCTACCACCAGGCCTGTCAGCTAGATGGTAGCCTGAGGGCGGGTGTTGAACATCCTCCGGGCTCAGCTCCAGGGTCATAATGACGTCCATCGAGACCCCGGCCCTACCATCTTAGAGGGAGCCTGGCAGCGGGAGAATCGAGACCTAACCCCAGAGCGAGAACACTTAGAATATTTGCTGAGTGTTTTTGATGCTCTTCCACGGAAGTTCCGCCACATCACATGTTATTGTTACGATTATTGTGAAAAAGGGAGGCTCAAAGGAGTGAAACACATTGCATTGAAAAAAACTGAGGCACGTACAAACATTCAGGGATAGAAGCGTTTCAGGTCGTCGCCGCTCCAGGTGTGGCTCAAAGTCTCGCCTTCCACATTTTGGAGGCGGTACCCTCCCGATTTTAATGTCTCCCTTATGATGTAGGGCCCCTCCCAGTTTGGATGGAGCTTGCCCACGGCCGCCGATCTTCCCGCCGCATCTACCTTCTTTAGAACCAGGTCGCCTTTCACAAACTGCTTGACCCGGACATACTTGTCAAAATACTTAGCCATTCTCCGCTTGACTTCCTCCTGACGAACCGTGGAGAGGTCGCGCACTTCCTCTATCAAGTCCAAGAAGAGCCGTTGTTCTCCCTCATTCTCAACTCTCCACTCCTCCCTTCCAGCTTCCGCCTCAGTGATCCTGGGAGTACGGACCTCAAGTTCAATGGGGAGCACTACCTCGCTTCCGTGAGATAGTTTAAAAGGCGTCTCCCCCGTGGCGGTATTGGGAGTAGTCCTCAGGGCCCAGAGGACCGAGGGGAGTTGCTCTACCCAATTCCCCTTCAGATTTTCCACCTTCTTTTTTAGGAGGTTCACGATAATCTTGTCGGCCGCCTCTACCTGCACGTTGCTCCTTGGGTGGTGGACAGAGGCGAACCTGAGGTCGATCCCGAGCTCTCCACAGAACTTGATGAACTCGTTGCTGGCGAATTGTGGTTTGTTGTCGGTGACGATGGCTTGGGGCATCCCATGCCTGCAGATGATCTCCCCCCATACGAAATTTCGAATGATCTGCGAGGTCACCTTGGCCAAAGCCTTCACCTCCATCCACTTGGAGAAATAATCGATCATTACCAGCAAGAATCTCCTCTGCCCGCTTGCCTGGGAGAAGGGACCTACCAAGTCCATTCCCCAAATTGTGAAAGGCCAAGGGGCCATGATACTCCTGAGTCGTTGAGCCGGTTGCAGTTGGAGGGGGCAAACAGTTGGCACTTATGGTATTTTTTGACAAATTCTAAGGCATCGTACCCCAGGGTAGGCCAGAAGTAGCCCTGCCTGATGATCCTTCCCTCCAGGGTCCGACATCCCGAATGACTCCCACATTCCCCGGAGTGGACTTCTTCCAAAATCCTCGACACCTCCCCCTCCACCACGCAACGAGCCAGTAATCCCGAAAGGGTCTTGCGGTAAAGTTGCCTGTCGCACAAGAGGTAATATGCTGACTTGTACTTGAGCTTCTTTCTATCCATCCCTTCTGGGTACTCTCCCGTGGACAGGTAGGTAGTGAATGGGTCCATCCATGTGAACCGCCGATCTATCTCCATCAACTCTCCTTCCTCCAGGGTTGGGTGGAAAAGGTCCGTGATAGTGCCCCCGACCCGAGGGTCGCGCTTGGTGAGGTGGTCGACTTACTCATTTTCCTCCCGCGGCACATGCTGAATGGAGAAGGTTTAGAACCCCCCAATAATTCCCTTAACCTTGGCCAGATATCGTTGCAGGGTGGGCTCCCTGGCCTCAAACTCCCCGTTGATCTGGGAGGCTACTACCATAGAGTCAGTGAGGACCTTCACATCATGCACTCCCAATTCCTTGGCCAGGCGCAGTCCTGCGATTACCGCCTCGTACTCGGCCTGCTTGTTGGTTATGGAGAAATGTATCACCACCGTTTGCTCAATCCGGGTCCCTTGAGGACTCTCCAAGGCGACCCCAACCCCCAAGAAGTGTTTCCCTGAAGCCCCATCCACCATCACCTTCCAAGGGACGGGGCAAGTGAGTTTGTCTTCTGCTACCTCGACCACATAGTCAGCCAGGAAGTCAGCCATTGCTTGAGCCTTAATCGCGAGTCGAGGGACAAAGGAGATGTCAAACTCACTCAACTCTACCGACCACTTGGCGAGTCTTCCTGAGTGCTCCACTCCCTCGGAGATGTTGCGGAGGGGGTGATCGGTTACCACCTGGATAGAGTGTGCCTGGAAGTAGGGCCTGAGCCTCCGGGCTGAGATGATTAGAGCGAAGGCCAACTTCTCCAAGATGGGGTAGCGGAGTTCCGCCTTCCTCAGAACCCTACTCACATAATAGATGGGCAGCTGCTTTCTCCCCTCTTCCCGAACTAAGACAGAACTTACGGCCTCCGCCCCGACCCCTAAATACAAAAACAAGTCCTTCCCCTCCTTTGGCCCTTGGAGCAAGGGGGCCTGAGTCAACTGCCTCTTCAAGGCCTGGAATGCTTCCCCGCACTCCGGGGTCCATTCGAACTTCCGACCTCCCCTCAAGGTCTTGAAGAAGGGAGAACACCTCTCCCCGGCTCGGGAGAGGAACCTGCTCAGTCCTGCCAGCTTCCCTGTTAGCCGTTGTACCTCCTTCGCATCCCGAGGTGGCCCCAACTCCATAATCGCCCGGACCTTGTCAGGGTTGGGTTCGACTCCGACGGGGGTGAGGAGATGACCCAGAAATTTGCCTTTGCTCGCCCCGAAGATGCACTTCAGAGGATTCAACCTCATCTTGTATTTACGCAAGGTGCCGAAGGTCTCCTCCAGATCCTGGAGGTGAGAATCGACCTCCCGGCTTTTTACCATCAGGTCATCCACGTACACTTCCAAGTTCCTTCCCTTCTGCCCCTGGAATACACGGTCCATCATCTTCTGGTATGTTGCCCCTACGTTCTTTAACCCAAAAAGCATCATCTTGTAGCAGTAGCATCCATCTCCCGTGATGAACGAGACATTCTTTATGTCAGGAGGGTGCATCCTGATTTGATGATAACCTGAAAAATCATCTAAAAAACTCATTACAGAGAAGCCAACGGCTGAATCTACCAGCGCGTCGATTCTAGGCAAGGGGTAACAATCCTTCGGACATGATTTATTAAGTAGTGAAAAATCTACACACATCCTCCATCGGCCGTCCCCTTTTTTCACCATTACAACATTCGAGACCCAGCCGGGGTATTGAATTTCGGAAACGAAACCGGTCTTAAGGAGCTTGGCGACTTCCTCCCTGATGGGTTCGGCCAGTTTGTCCGTGACGGACCTCCTCTTCTGCTGGATGGGGCGAGCCTCCGGGTGTAGATTGAGGCGGTGGCAGACGACGTCGGCATCGATCCCAGGCATCTCTACTGCGCTCCAAGCGAAGACATCCACATTCTTTTGGATGCACTCCAGCATCCTGCCTTGATCTTCCGGGGTCAGCCCTCCGCTGATGCGGACCTTCTCCACCCTGCCATCCTAGGTGAGGACTTCCATATCCACTACCTCCTCGGCGGCCTCCAACCGGGACTGCTCCTCCCACTCTGCGGTGTCCTCCCCCCTTGGAGTAAGGACCTCCCCTCCTTCTACGATCATCGCCTCAACTGACTCTTCTGGGAATACCTCCTCGCGTGCTTCCCCTTCCATCCTTCCTTCCTCCCCGCCTTCTTCTCTGGCCTCCTGCCCTTCCACCTCCTCCATCCTTCTCCCCATCTCCTCAGCCTCCTCCTGCTAAAAAATGGAATTCACCGCCGTCACGTAGCATTCCCGAGTTGCCTTGGGGTCGCCGCGAACCTAGAACTGGATCCCGTCCACGTTGAACTTAAGATATTGATGGAAGGAGGAGGGGACGCATCGGAAGGCGCTGATGAGGGGCCTCCCAAAAATGGCGTTGTAGCTGTTGGGGGCCTCCACTATGACGAACCGACAGTTCCTGGACTGTCCCCCCAAGCTGACATGGAGTCCCACTCCCCCCTCTACTTCTTTCCTCTCCCCCAAAAAACCGAAGAGAGGCCCATCGGAGGCCAGCACCCTCTTGGCTTCTACTTGCATGGCATCGAAGGGCTTCTTGAAGATGATGTTGACGGAGCTCCCATTGTCAATGAGGATCCGGGAGACTGTGAAATTCTCGATGGCTGTCTGGATGACCAGCGCATCGCAGAAGGGGTCATCATGACCCGGCATATCCTCCCTTGAGAAGGTGATCCTCTCCTCTGGGGGTGGAGTCTGAGATGTGGAGCCGATGCTCCTTCGGTACATGGTGTGGAGGCTTGCCTTCCGGGAAGCCTCGACTCCCACCCCCCATGGATTACTCTGATCCCTCCTCGGGTCCCCACATCGGCCCGGTCTTCGCAATGATCCCCCTCCGCCTGAGGCCGGACTTCCTAAATCTGCACCTCCTGATGATTCCGCTGCTGCCGCTGCTACTCCCTGTTCTCCCGCATCTCGAGGAACTCCGGACACGTGACCGTCGTGTGCCCCTCCTCTTGATGGTAGTCGCAATAGGGCAGGTCTACCCTGACCTCCCTCTTCCTCCTTAGTTGCCCTCTCCTTCGCCCCCCCCCCCCCCAGGGCGATAGCCATGGCCTCCTCCTGGTCGGGAAGAGGCGGTCTCTGGCCCTGCCTCCCTCCCTGGGGGTAAAACTGGCCACGCCCACCTTGGCGGTTGTCTCCCCCCTAATAACCCCTCCGTGGCCCTTGATCCTACCACTCCGGCCTCCAACCCAATCGGTTGTTCGGCTCCTAACGCCCCCACCTGTGCTGTTGCGGCTATTGTTCTCTCTGTCGGGGCTCGACCCTTCTCTCCTCCTGGGCCCGACCTCCCCTTGGCTTCTCCTCCTCCACGGCCCACCTGGCCAACCTCTGAGCGAACTCTGGATGTGTTGCCTCCATATCGGCCTCCCTTGCCGCCCTTTCCAGGAGCGCTTCGAAAGACACCGGAGGAGTCCTCTTCAACTCCATAGCGAAGAACCCGGGTTGGAGACCCAGGGTGAAGGCCACCATCATGGTGTGCCCTGGCATCTCTTGTACCTGGGACAGTTCTTCCTGGAACCTGTCCAGGTAACTTCCCAGGGTCTCCCCTACTTTCTGCCTGACACGGAACAAGGACTCGACCTCCCTCTTCCTCTTTTTTGAGGTGGTGAATCTCAACATGAATCCCCTGCGTAAATCCTCGAAACAGTAGATGGAACCGGCCGGGAGCTGATGAAACCACTCTCTTGCTTTCTCCCTGAGGGTGATGGCGAAGAGCCTACACTTGAAGCCATCCGACATCTGTCGGATTGACACCACATCTTCGAACCACTGGACGTGCTGGATCGGATCTCCCTTCCCTGAGTAGTAGGACATCTCCGGCTCTCGGAACCCTTCTGGAACTGGGGCTGACGAAATGAACTCGCTAAAGGGACTTCCTCCTTCGGCCGGGCGAGTTGGGAACTCCCTCCCCACCGTCTCGCCAAACAGGTACTCACCTGCCGAGCCTGGGAAGAGGACTCGCCCCCTCGGCTCGCGCTCCCCCTCGCTCGCGACCTCCTTCCCCACGCGTCTGAGGGGCGCATCGTTGCCTAGTGCTGGATCGGCGACCACGAGAACCGCTGGCGTCGTGCTCTCGGCTCGCATGCCGAGTGCAACCCTGATGAGTCCGAGCACTTCCTCTCTGAGCTCCGCGGACATCCCCGCCATCGCGGGAGGGAGAGGGGGTGGCGAGCTCGTCCTGCTTGAACCTTGCCCCTCGTCTCTTGCCATCGGTCCTACGGAAGATTTTCTGTGCTGACCACGCTCTACGCTCACCGCACCAAAGTGTTGAAACCGAAAAATCGGTCCCTGTGGAGTCCGACCCTTGCGGAAGGGGTGATCGCACACTTACTTCTCTACTCACAAGCCCAAGTGACAAGGGAGAAGGACTGGGAACAGACCCAAGGCTTCAGCACGGAGGTCCCACCACACACCCGGAAGATCTTAGAGCGCTTCCCCTCCTTAGCCAAGTGCTGAAGCTAAGGTACCTCAAAAAGCGCTAGAATACCGGGCACAAAGAAGCGTGCCTTCTGAGGTACCCCTTGGGTCCTATTTATAGGAAAAGATGGTCTGCAAATATCCAGCCGTCACTGTTTTCGAGGACTATAGGCAATCCGAAGGGGGTAACATGGTAAAAACACCCCACAACTGAAGGGCGAGCCAGCCCTGAGAAGAGCCAAGTGAGCGGGGGCGGCGAGTACGGGCGCGAGAAGGCTCCCCCCTGTGCCGAGGTGAAAAACGGTGAGTGAGCTCGCCTCTCTCAGCGCCGCGGGAGAGGGCGTTGGATGAGCTCGCCTCTCTTAATGCCACGGTCCGGCTCGCCTCGCCTCAGGCCTGGGAAAGTTGGGCCTGAAGCCCCTGCTCGCAGATGACGGTCGCATTGGCACTCGCCAACCCCTTGGCTCTAGACGAGCACGTACTCGGTCGGCCCCACGATGAATGGCTTCCTCTCGTCGGGCTCAGCTCCACGATCTTCGAGCTCGACCCGACGATTGTCGAGCCCGTACTCGGCATACCCTGCTGAACTCGCCTGGGGTTCAGGGGCGGTCTGGGCCGGTCGGATCGGCTCCTGTTAGCTCACTCGCTGGATACGGGGTTGTACACCTAGGTCCAAGTATTTGGAGGATTCCTATTCATACACGCAAACACGATCATATGGTCTGCATTTAGCAATTTTGAAAAATTAGTGTTTTCAACAGTTGTTGTTTGGAGAGGTCACACACTTAGTAACCCTAGGAGCAAATTTGGTTAAGGGTAACATAACATTACTAAGTGCCTTGAGAAAGGGAGCGATGAGTTTCAGCCCATCATAGTTCCTAGTACTGCTGCGAGCCCTTCACAGGGTAGACCTCAGGAAGCTCAAGGTTAACCATAAATCGCTAAGTAATCCGGAAGTTAGACAAGAATAGTCTGATAAGAATTAGGGAATGTTATAGCAATCTCACCCATATGTGGGTTGGAGTGATATAGGGCTTTTTGGTCCTACGAGTTGGTGGCTCGGGTTGTTGGTGCGATATCAGGATGGGTTAGTCCTGCAAGCTGGGGGCTCGGAAGGGTATTTTTATACCTGATTGGTGTTATGTGGTGGTTCACTTGGTACTGGTCCAGTCGGCACACCGACGGAAGTACGATGACTCTGGTATGGAGTGTAGACTTTGGGGATACTGATATGATGTATATACTAAGGTATGGAGGACTATGTCCCTAAGAGCACACTTGTTCACAGAAGACTGGTAGTTGCTTGCAAGAGTACGCAGGGGCTCTGTTATTGCGTTCTTAGCGTTGAGGCATGCGAGAGGTCTAGGCTGGGTAGTGTGCCTACCCGCTTAGGAGTAGAGACACCCGCTCCACTACTACCGTGAGCCATGACGGTTGGTACCTGAGAGATTAGTCAACTCCAAAAAATGGGTATGCATGAAAGGTCTGTGCACAGAATTGTGTGTGTGAGTTATATAATAAACATTGCATTACATATCATAATATAGCATACACACTTGTAGTTCCTCATCATATAAATTAGTATGAACTCTTTTATATGATGAGTTACTATTTCGGAAACCTTAACTTATATGTTTGTATGGACATTCATATAAGTTAGGGTACGCATATGTGTTGGTAGTGTTATTGCTTTACTTTACTAGTTTTACTTAGCTCCTCTTACTGTACTTTTATATTGTGCTAGTTGTTGCACTTCTTTACTTCTCATACTGATATAGAACTACTAGAGAATTATCTATTTATACCATTATCACCTGCTTGTACGTTCTACTATTATTTGTCCTCCACTTTCTTCCTCCCGCACGGTGCCTAGGAGTCGCGAGGGTGAGGCGGGGACAAAGTAGCTGAGTCTAGTTTGATTGACGGTCGTTTGACCACATCATTTTAAGGACACATGGAGATGCCGACGCAGTTCGATCGGGCGGAGCAAGAGATTGAGACACCAGGATCTGAGGAGCTGGAGCTGCGCACTACTACTACTACCCGACGTCAGGTTGAAGATTATATGGTTTAGCTTCCGCGTTGTTAGTCAAGAGAGAGTGTGTGATATACTATGATGTTTATGTATTGGGCATAAGCCCTATTACTCGTACTCTTATTTATTTCATGTGGACCTTTTGATTGGATATTTATTATATCTATATTGTGATGTGTAGACTTATTTATTTTTTTCCCCGCGACTGTGTGAATGATCGTACTTGTCAGCAGAGTCACTGTCTTGTGGTGGCAACTAACTCGTAGTTTGTGTCATAATAAGGCGACGGTCTTGGACATAAAATCTCTCCTTAGACGTGCCTAATTCCTGGGAGGAGGGATTTTACACTAGAAATCATGTACTTGACCTAGAAGCGGGGATACTTGAAGAAGCGTACGTATGAATTGTTAGGGTTGCTCTAGCTCAAAGTATTCTACATAGGTCCATTAAGTTTGAAATAACATTATATAGTACCTTCATCGTAGAGTTTTTCCCAAGGAAGACATGCAACCCATAGTTCACTACTGAGTTAGTCTCGACACGCGCATACATATATTAAATATTCAACTATCTCTACCTATGTTTGCTGCAAACACGACTTTGGAATGAGAGGTTGTGTAATGTGAAACCAAACACAAATCATTTACAACTGTGTCTCACACATGTTAAACAAATTAGACTTAAAAAAGTGTATGTATGCATAAGAATAAACATAAATCCAAGAAACATCACACAAATAATCTAAAGTACGATCATAGTACAAGTCACAACACACCTAGTGTCTCATTATAAACAAAAGAGCAAAAAATAGTCCAAATAAAACATGTGTATCAGGAGCCAAACAAAGCTCTAAATAGAGATAAAATAAAATAACCAATAACACTCAAGTTGTCATCATTCTCAGATGTACAATAGGTCGTCCTTATTTGGATCCCAATCAGTACATGCTCTTCCATCCCTAGCATCTCTTGTAATTTCAAATAGATAAATTTATTTAAATTGAATTCAGACATTTAAAAATTATATGTATCTAATTCTACTGTAAGAACGTAGTGATTTATAGTTTAGCTAGCTAGGAGGATACCTACTCAGAGTATTATAAGCTTCACATCAGAATCCATTATCTGTCTCCAAAGAAACAATCTTATAGACTTTTGGACAACGCAACTATATATGTGTTCCAATATGAAATATCATGGTTACTGTTCTTCTAAAGTTAACTAGAAAAAAATAAAATTTGGAATGAAACCAATTAACATAAGCGGACTCAAATCAAGTCAGATTGTGTTATCAGATTTAGAATAACACTCTCTTCTGAGGTAAGAAAGATGTATCCAGGTAAAGTTTTAAACATCAAATTTAGAATGAAATAACTCACTAGATTCATGCTTAGCAACCAAGAACATCAACATAGCATAATATGTTTGATATGACACAGGAAATCAAATCAAAATATTTGACTTGGGCTAGAATGTTCTAAATCATCTTTAGTCATATTTCCTCCACTATTCTAATTAATCAATCTTTTAGTATTTCTTTCATCAATGAATCAGCTAAATTATCCTTCGGTCGTATATCGATCAAAGTCATCCATGTTCTTCCAAAGAAACAATCTTTGACAAATTTATTTTCAAAGAATACAATATCTCTAGACTCTTTCACTGAAGTAGTAGATAGATCTAGAAACTTATCGGCTGCACTATCTTCTACACTACCTAGATAAACTCAAGTTGTTATTCTAGGCCCCATCTTAGGTCTCTTAAGGTCTTGTATTATAATATAGGCAGTATAACTTCAAGTCTTTAGAGTATCAAATCTACAAAAATGACTATATCATAGATCATAAGGGATAGAAGTGAGCTTAGAATGAGGCAGTCTATTCAGAATATACTTTATGGTTAGAACCGTTTCTCCCCAAAAGAAATTAGACATATCAGCTGTGAGTGGCAACGAATTTAACAATTTTGTTAAAATTCTATTCTTCCGCTCAGCAACACCATTTGACTAGGATAAGTAAGGTGTTATGATTTTAAGTATTTTACCCTTAGAAGCACAAAATTCCTTGAACTCACTTGCAGTGTATTTTCCTCCTCGATCACTTTTAAATCACTTAATCTTTAAGTTTAATTGATTTTCAACACGGGGTTTGAAGATCTTAAAAGTCTCAAATGTTTCATCTTTTGATTTCAACTTATACAGATGACAATATCTGGAATAATCGTCTATAAATATAATGAGATGCCTTCTTCCTCCTCTAGTGACATGACTAAAAAAATCATAAAGGTTGGAATGTATAAATTCAAGAAGTTATGTGCTTCTAAAAACCGTCTTGAAAGATTTTCTAGTGATCTTAATTTGTGCACACACCTCAAACATAGAAAATCGAATAGATAGATATAAAGGGATGTTATGAATCTTATCTAGATCTTACATTTTCTTGTAGTTCACATGTCCAAGTATGTTATGTAATAAGTTTGGATCAACTAAAGTTGTACTCACTTGGTTAATACTATCATTGTTTAAGTTAAGTTTGTACATTTCATTGATCAAGTACACATAATCAAAATAGTGTGAATTAACTGTTAAAGTTTTGGTTCAAACCACAACCACACTGCAAGGACGCGGTTTTGGCCAGAGCAAAATCGTACCACACCAAAATTATGCTATGCGGTTTCAATTTGGTGCGGTTTTTTGTGGTGCAGTTGCGATTTCAGCGTGGTTGTTAGCACGTGATATATATAGACACTAAAAAATAATGTGAGGTATGAATAAGATGTAAAATTTGGGCAAAAATATAATTATATGAGTTATATTATTATACAAAAATGTATAATACATATATTTTTAAAAATAAACAAAAACAAATTTATCAATAAATTGATAGAGAATAAACAAAGTAAAAAAAACAATTAAAGTGAGACAACAAATATTTGCGAAAATATAATTAGTTAATTACTATTCTTAATTAATAATTTATATGTTACACTTGTATTTAGATGTATGTGATGCCATGTATTTATGAAAATTTAAAATTAATAATTATTTGATGCGGTTCGGTTTTTTGAGGTTTTCAAGATCTGAAAACCGCATCGCACTGAACTGCGTTTGGTTTGTAAACTGTAAAGTTCAAAACCGCAATGCACCGAAACTACGCGTTGCGATTTAAAAATCGGTGCGGTTTGTGAGATGCAGGTAGTTTATGTGGTTTGTGGTTTTGTATGTTCACCCCTAACTGTGCAGAAGATCTCACATTCTTTCATTCTCAGTTGGACATGCAATTTCCAACCATGGAAGTCAGTGGGGTCAAAGAATTGCAGCTTCACTGTGTCATAAGCGCTTCGCTTCTACATCTTGGAATTAAACAAAAAACTGGAAACAGTTCACTTGATCCGAGTAGAGACGTACCATTCCACTTCAGATCCAATCCAGAGGTAAGCATGCTCCTCCTCTCCAGCTAAGAACAGTTGTCGAAGACAAGAGAAAACCAAAATGCAAGAATTTGCCACTTGTCGACGCGAACACTGGAAGATATCGATGAGACCACAAGTCTACCTTCTTGTCGAAGAGACTTCCACTCGTCAAAGCTCCTTGTCGATGAGAATAGCAGGCGATGAAAAACCTGCTTGTCGACGAGAACACTAGTCGACAGATTCACTTGTCGACTGGAACTGAAGTCCTTTTCCTTCAATTGATGAGAAGCAGCCACCAAAATGTCAAGGCCTCCAGACCAGTTAATTAGAACAGAAATCCTGACCTCCAGTCGACGAGAAGCCCTGGAACTTGAGGGATCTTCCCAGCAGAAAGTCACAAAACCTAGATCTGGACTCTTTAGCAGATAGCACCGACGACAGCAGATCTACAACGACGACGACAGAATCTGCAGCGACGGGAAAGAGAAAGGTTCTCCTCCTGGCAGTGGCGACACGCTCTTGAGCAAGATCTCCCTCCAGACGACGTCGACGAAAAACAACAGCGGCGGGAGCGAGAGAAAAAGAGTACCTCCTCTTGGCGGCGGCGACGAGAAAGAATGAAGCAAGAGAATCTCCCTCTTCCTTCGATTTGCGGCGAGAACAAACAAGAACAATGAACCGCAGTTCCCCCTTCGTCGATCGAGCAACGCAGGAAGACCTTCTCGCGGGAGCGACGACGGCGGCAGAAGAATTCACGGGACTAACGGCGGAAACCTTAAGCAACGCGATATTACTTTGAGAATGTTAGTGTTTCTCTAGCTAAAAGTATTATACATAGGCATGGTTGTTAGGATTGCGATCCAGATCATAGGATTTTACGATCCAGATTTTGTAAATCAATTCAAATTTTGTAAAGCGATCATCGATCCTATCCTACCGTCCGATCCAATCCAACCCTCAAACGATCTTATCTAGGATCTCGATCCTAACAACCATGTACATAGGTCTATCAAATTTTGAATGACTTTATATATATAGTACCTACAACGTGTAAAGTCTTGCCCTAGAAAGACACCCAACCCACGTGTCACTACCGAGTCAGTCTCAACACGTGCAAACATACATTAAATATTCAACGTAAATATATTTCACCATGCATGCGTGTTGAAATTTGAATGTGTGTGACTGTGGGGTAGGATTATTGTTACCACAAGTCAGAATTAGTAGATGGGGGTGATCAGATTGTGACCTGCATGTGTTTTGAAATTTGAGGGAGGGTGTGGGGTAGGATTACTGTTGCTGCCTCATCAGGCTACGTATTGAATATTGTATATATAAAAGTCCAACTGTTGAATCTCTCTCATTAATTAACTCTCTTTTGGTCATGCCTCGGATTAGTCCCACTGAAACTATTGCCCTTAAACTCTAAATCTAGAAGGTTGGAATCAGTGACGGCCTCTCTACAAACTCTAGCATGGAGGCAATGTTCACCTTGGAAAGGCCTTTTTTTCTTCCTCATGAGTAACGACTAAGGATAACTTTAAATGTTGGGCGTTTTTCTTAGTAAGTGGAAGAGTCAATTTAACTTTTTCAAACTCTATGGGTATCTTGCCTCGGAGCATCTCCAATCACGAGGATCTTTATATTTAGGGATTCTCATTGTACTAGGTTATTCAAATATGAAGAACTAGATTGTTCAACTCTAATCATGTTCTCCATATTTGAAGAATATGACTTTTTTTAATGCATGTACACATGTATTTATATGTATATTTGTATATGTATATATAAAATAATTATACTCAATAAAATGATATTTTAATAATAATATGATAAATAATAATTAAAATATATTCAATATTAGTCTCGTTTTGTATAGTAGGTCTCGAAAATACGATTTTATTGATATATTATATGTTGTAACTCGAAAAGTATATTAGTGGTTGCGTAGGTTATAAATTAAAAGAGTAGTTTTAAAAAAAAACTGGCTTTTAGTGAGTCGAAGCTAAGAGTCAATTTAACTTTTTCAAACTCTCTCGTATATCAGTTGCCTCAGAGCATCTTCAATGTGTATCAATATTTAGGGATCCTCATTAATTGTACTAGGTGTTGAAATTGTTGAAGTAGAAGTGAAGTCAAGTGGGTGGTCTGATTGGGCAGACCGCAGAGACCGTTGTCGTTCTGGCAGCTAGCTGTTGGCAGATAGCCGGATTTCGGCCGGCTATTCTTCTTTCTTGTGGTCTGGTTCAGCAAGCACCCAGAGAGGTAACAGGGCGGTTAGCTTTGTCTAACCGCGACTGTTGCGGCCTGGATTGTGAGACCGCAATGTCCGCTGAAGCTATCAGGTTCTCTGACTCATGTAGATGCAGGCAGTTAGCGCGGATAGAGGAGGCTAACCGCACAGTACGCTGAGTTCTGCTTGCGCGGTCTTGAGCCAGAGATCTATGGAATGTTTTGACTTGGTCACGGTGCTGTGACTAGTCTGGTTCGTTGCCCAGTTTGTCGGGACCGACTAGTTGCGCAATCTGATTTTGGAGTTTGTGGAGATCGGCAGTTCGACTAGGCACAAATATGGCCTTAGTCACGGGTTGCAGTGTGCGCGGACTGGAAGCGGAAACCGCAGAACAGCGCGGTCTGGTGGCGAAATCCGACAGTCCGTCATAGGTGTGATAATGGATTTGGACGCGTGACTAAATTGTTAAGTCCACGCGGACAGGTGTTGTTGTCCGCTCAACTTGGCGGACTGGTTGTTCTTTCCGTCTATACAGATAGATGTTTATCTATGGTAGACTGACGCTAGTATCCACACTTATGCGGATAGGTGGTGTTAGCTGCAGGATGATGAGTTGTTATCCTATCATTATGGGCGGTGACTACACCCCCCTATAGCATAAAAATAGGAGTCTCTGGCTCGTCATAAATATCAAGAACCGTGAGAACTCAGCTCGCGTTTTGATCTTGTGGTTACAATTTTCTAACTGACGCGACTAAGTGAATTTGACTTGTCGGTGCAGGTTGTGTGGCTAGCTCTGGGCGACTAGGCAACTAGTTGGAAGGCTCAATATGGAACAGTTGGTGGTTACAACCAGTGGCATACAGTAGGTTGCGGTCTCAGCGACTTGAAGTCACTTCCTCCGGGTTATGGTTAGCTCGTGCAGTTCATTCGGTCTATCGGCAGGTTCTGTTCAGTTCATCAGCATTCAATAAAGGCAGTCCACGCGGCTTGTTTGCAGTTAGCGACTTGGCGGTTTCGGCGGACAGGGCCTGCAGTCAGCGACTTATGCGATCTGTGCGGTTACAGTTTGCAGACCGCGCGGTTTCTCTTGCTTGTATTTTCTGTTTCCATCAGATACATTGTGAATCATGTCTCGCAATGTATACCTCGCCTTGTAAAAAAGTTGTTGATTATTCTAAGTTTGAGACTCTTGTGCTTCTACTATTGCTGATTTTTACTTGACTTGGTTGTGGTTGAGTGTTCTTGCGGCCATTCTCCGCTTCCATCATAAAATTTTACATGATATCAGAGGGGTGTTGAGGAGTTAGCAGTTCATCATTCTCAGAGGTGTGTTATTCCTTGGAAGTTCAAGTAATTCAAATTTTAGCAATGGAAGCTGGTTATACAAGAGGTCTTGGAATTGAGATTTTGACGCAGACCAACTTCAAGTAGTGGCGATCTTTCATGGAGAGCAATCTTCTGGGTGATGATCTTTGGGAGGTCGTTGGTGGAGATGACAAGCAAGAGGTGTTATATGTTGTCGGGAATGCTGAGGCGGTGAAAGCTTATAGGAGGACGAATTGGAAGGCTGAGTTTACTCTTAAGCGGGCTTTTTCACCGGAGCTATTTGACAACATCATCGGATGTCAGTCAGCTGCTAAAATCTGGATGTCCTTGGATGGCCTATTCAACAAGAAGATTATAGCACAACCACAGTTCTTGGAAAATGAGTTGGCAAAGGCCACTCAGGGTGATCTGTTTATATCATCCTTCTTCTTGAAGATGAAGAACCTCGGTGTTGAGATATTGGTATTAGACCCGGAAGAGCCTATCTCAGAGGCGAAGTTGAAGAGGCATATCATCCGCGGGTTGCGGAAGGAGTATATTTCCTTTGTAACTTCTGTGTAGGACTTGATGAATTAACCATCTTTGCTCGAGCTAGAAAACTTATTCGCTTCGTAGGAGATCTTGGCGAGGAAGATGACTAGAGTTTCGTTCTCAGGGGGAGATGACAAGGTTTTCTTCTCTGATAAGAAAAAGAGATAGGACAGGTAGAAAAAATCATCTGTTAGCGATGGTCCGTCTTCTTCATCACAACATGAGAGGAAAGGCTCCTAAGCAAGATGATGGGAAGAAGAGAGGAGGACCGCGGTGCTATCGGTGCAATAAGCTTGATCACATCCGGGAGGATTGCAGAGTCAATCTTCAGCCACGACACGTTTTAGGAAAGGGAAAGGCTGAATCCAGAGCTGAGGAAGGAGTATGGGGGAGTGCATTCATGACAGGCAATTGTGTCCCTACGCTTGCCTCCGTCAACTATTAGGAGTACTAATCGTGGACTCAGGGTGTGGTCATCGCCTCACTAGGGATGAGTCAAAGTTCTCTTCACTGCAGGAGTATAAATGTAATGATGTTATTATTATGGCTGATAATACTATGCATGTTGTAGAGAAGGAGGGACGGTTTCTTTAGGCAGTGATCGGGGCCACTCACGTTGAGGAGTGTGTATCACGTGCCAAGGATGAAGAAAAAAAACCTCTTCTCGGTGACCAACGTTGTAGACGTTGTGTATTACGTTCTGTTTGGCCCAACAGAAGTGAAGTTTCTCCAAAATGTGTAAGCTGTGAAAGCTGACGTCACTTATGTTGGAAGGAGAGTGAAGGACTTGTTTGTTTTGGCGACAAGTTTCTATGTTGAGAAGATGGGGGCGAATGAAAGTGTTGTTATCTGGCATGAGAGGTTGGGGCATGTTAGGATGGATAAGCTGAAGGCTATGGCGACAAGAGGGTTGGTGCATGACCTGCCTAGTCTTTCATCTTTTGGAGATGGTCATGTATGTGCAGGATGATAATATGGAAAGGCTAATCGCTTTCTATTTGACAAATCACAGACCAGATTCAAAGTACCATTAGAGTGCATCTACGATGATCTGACAAGACCCACCGACACCCCCAGTCTCGGTGGTAGCAAGTATATGCTGGTTCTGGTTGTTGATTTTTCAAGGTATACTTGGGTATACTTTATAAAGGAGAAGTCAGAAGTATTCGAGAAGTTCGTGGAGTTCAAGGAGCTCATAGAGGGTTGGCTCGGTCTGCAGATTAAGAAGTTGAGAACTGACAATGGAGGAGAGTTCAACTCAAATAAGTTCTCCAACTTCTATAGAAAGCTCGAAATCCGGAGGGAGCTTACTTATGAGCTTACTCCACAACAGAACAGAGTTGCAGAACAGAAGATTTGTCATTTGACGGAGACCTACAAGTATTGCCTTCATGCCAAATGCATTCTCAGGGTATTTTGGGTGGAGGGAATGACATGTGCGACGTATGTCATCAATTGGATACCCCTCCTTCCGAACAACATGAAGTTTCTATATGAGCTAATGTTTAAGGAGAAACCAAGTATGAAACATTTTTGGGTGTTCGAGTCAACCTGCTTCGTGCTTATTCCAGACACTCTCAGAACCTGTTTCTATATGAGCTAGATACAAAAGAACTGAAGCTAGTCTTCGTCGGTTATGATGAGAGGAAGAAGGGATGTAAATGCATGGATCAAGAGACACATAATCATTGTCTCCCGGGATATGACATTTGACAAGTAGATGTTATACCAGGGTAGCTCATCTGTAGAGCTACAAGAGAGCAAGTCTGATGGAGGGCAAGGTGAAGCTGCTCGAGATCTTTTGGTGGAGTTGCATGTATCACTAAGTGCTCCGGATTCATCTAGCTATGAGGCGAAAGCTTCTGGATCTAGAAGCAGGGGGAGAGATGCTCCTACTGTGCCTGTGAGGAGAGCTAGTTCAGAAGAAACAGTGGAAGTAGTGGATCAAGGTCAAGCCCTACGGAGGTCCAAAAGGACCATTATTCCACCGGCTCAATATAGGGACGAGAACATGGTGAGTTTTGTCTCATATTTCTTTATAGGTCCCTTAGATGAGTGAGAGCCTTCATGTTTTCAAAACGCCACTGGCATTAAGAAGTGGGAAGATGCTATGAATGAGGAAATGACCACCCTCAGGAAGAAAGAGACTTAGAACCTTGTGCCCAAGGTTGAAGGCATCACTCCTGTGACATGCAAGTGTGTTTACAAGCTGAAAAAGAAGGTTGTCAGCAGTATCAAGCGGTACAATGCTCGCCTTGTAGCTCGGGTGTTCTTGCAGCAGTACATAGAAGATTATGAAGAGACGTTCAGTAATTCGGGTGGTGATTTTTTTGTCGGCTTGCCAAGGGTGGAGGATTTGACAACTCGATGTAAAGAATGCTTTCCTTTACGATAATATTGACAAGGACATCTTCATGGTGCAGCCACCTATTTATATTTCTAAAGAACATCTGGAATACGTCTATAAGTTGAAAAAGGCTCTTTATAGTCTGAAGTAGGCGCCTCAGGCGTGGTATGGGAAGATCGCATAATACCTCCAATTCTGCGGATACTTTGCTTCAGATTCAAGTCTATTTGTTAAGAAGAGGGACGATCTTCAGATCTTGGTAGTGTTGTGTGTTGACGATATGATCGTCACTGGGAACTCTGAAGAAGTAGTAGTTAGACTCAGGGCTGAGCTAGCTATCAGGTTCGAGAAGAAGGATCTTGGGGAGCTCAATAATTTCCTTAGACTCGAGGTTGAGAGGAATAAGAGTGGCGTACTCATTTCCTAGAAGGGATGTGCAGAGAGAATCGTTAAGCGGTTCGACATGATGAGAGAAGGGTTCTTTCAGATCCCTTAGTGTTTCGGGCTCTCGTGGAGAGTCTCATATATCTGACGATTATAATACCGGATATTGTCTATGTTAAAGGTCGAGTAAGTCGGTATATGATGGAGTCACGGAAGCCTCATCTAGTGGTGGCTAATAATATTTTGAAGTACGTGAAGTCCACCGTGGGCATGGATCTCTTTTACGAGAGGGACATGGACTTCAAGCTGCATAGCTACACGGATGTTGATTATGGGAGAGATTCTAATGATCGAAAGTTGACGTCAGGAAATGTTTTCATGTGCGAAATGACAGCTATCTCGTGGTGTAGTAAGAAGTAGGATTCAGTGTCTGTCTCCACTACGGAAGCAAAGTATAAGGCTTCGGCCTTGGCAGCTCAAGAAGCTATCTGGCTCAGGAGATTAGTGGAGGACATCTATGAGGAGGTGCGGGGTCCTACTTGTTGCATGGTAATAACGAGAGTGCTCTTAAACTGGTCAATAATCCAGTTTGTTACGCGCTGACCAAGCACATAGAGATCGAGCATCACTTCGTTCGGGAGAAGGTGTTGAAGGGATCTTTGGTGGTTGAGTATGTGTAGAGTCGGGACAATATCGTGGACATCTTCACGAAGCCGTTGCCGAAGGGACCGTTTTCTCGGTTACGAGGTTTGATCGGGCTGGTTTCCATTTCCTACTTCAAGGGGTAGTGCTGAAATTGTTGAAGTGAAAGTGAAGTTGAGTGGGCGCTCTGATTGGGCAGACCGCAGAGATCGCCGCCGGTCTGGCGGCTAGCTGTTGGCGGATAGTGATTTCGGCTGGCTATTCTTCTCTCTTGCGGTCTTATTCAGCAAGCACCCTGGTAGGTAACCGGGCAGTTAGCTTTGTCTAACCGCGGCTGTTGCGGTCTGGATTGTGAGACCGCATAGTTCGCTGAAGCTATCAGGTTCTCTGGCTCGCGTAGATGTAGGCGGTTAACGCGGATAGAGTAGGCTAACTGCACAGTTCGTTGTGTTTTGCTTGCGCAGTCTGGAGCTAGAGATTGTTGGATTGTTTTGACTTGGTCACGGTGTTGTGACTAGTCTAGTTGGTAGGTCTGTGCAGGAAAACCAAAAACCGCACCAACCGCAAAACCGCATCACACCGCACCTCATTCCAAACCACACTGATTGGGTGTGGTGCGGTTTAGTTTTAGGGGTCTTAAAATCGCAAGTTTATTGGTGCGGTTTCAGTTTGTAAAAATCGTGTAAACCGCACCGCATCGTGAATATGATATATAAAATTTAAAAATTAATATATTGGGACTGCTTAGACTTGGTTGGTCCAAATGTGATTGGGATTGGTCGGTGCAAACAAACCGCATCTCTAGAAAGTGAGGTTTAACTAATGGTTGGTTTCATGGTTTTCTGCATACATAAATTGCAGCATTTCATAAACCGTAATCTGCAGTCCGCAATTGCAATTTGCAAACCGTAAACGTAAACCGCAGCATACATAATGGATATTACTTACAGTTTAATAAAATATAAAGTATACAATGATTCAAAGAATTTCATATTTTTAATTCAATCAAAGCTTCAAAAGCAGCCCTGGCCGACCAAAGCTCAAGCCGACGACTCGATAAGCCCTAGGCGTCCCACTCTCAGGCCCCAACTTTTCCCCCTTTGGTTTGCTGCCCTTTGCGGCTCTGCGGGTTGCGCTATGCCCTCTCCTGTTCTCCACCTCTCCGACCCTCTTCATGGTCTGTAGTTCGCCTCTCCGTCTCCATCCCTCTCCGCCACTCCGGCCTTCTCCACCTCTTGGTTTGTCGGTCGAATAGGTATCCTTGCAGGTTCATATTTGTCTTCATTTCTTGTCTTCAATCTTCATTGAATCATTGTTGTCGATTAAACATACAAAGCTATAAAAGCTTCGTTGAATCATTATTTATCAGTTTATGTATTTTCATTCTAAATTTGCAAATCTGAATGCCTAATCAGTTTATGTATTTTAAAATTTAGCTATAGATTTGTTTTAAGTGATTTAGTTGTACATTTAGCTTAGATCGGTTTATGTATTTCCTGTTCAATGTGAATTCTAAATTACTTTATGTATTTTCATATTTAGGGTTTTAATTATGTGTAGATTATTAATTTATTATAGCTATTAATTTTAAGATATTTAGATGACTGTAAGTATTTTCATTAATAATCTAATAACAAAATAGTTTTTCCCAAATTCAAGAAGGGACAAAAAATTGTAAAACCGAAACCGCCCCGCACCGCAAAAACCGACCGTAAACCGCACTGAATCGGCACCGCACCGCACGGTTTCGATGCGATGCGGTTTTTGTTGGTCAAAAACCGCACCCCTATGATGCGGTTTCGGTTTGAACCCAAACCGCACCACTCAGAGGCCTACTGGTTGGTTGCCTAGTTCGCCGGAACCGCCTAGTTGCGCAGTTTGCTTTTGGAGTTCGCGGAGATCGGCAGTTTGACAAGGCACTAATATGGCCTTTGTCACGAGTTGCAGTGTGCGTGGACAGGAAGAGGAGACCGCAAAACAGCACAGTCTGGTGGAGGAGTCCGACAGTCCGTCATAGGAGTGATAATGGATCAGGACGCGTGACTAGATTGCTAAGTCCACGCGGACTGGTGTTGTTGTCCGCTCGACTTGGCGGACTGGTTGTTTGATCTTTCCGTCTATGCGGATAAATTTAATCTGTGGCGGACTGATGCTGGTATCCGCACTTGTGCGGATAGCTGGTGCTAGCTGCAGGATGACGGGCGGTTATCCTATCGTTATGAGCGGTGACCACATTCCCCTTGTTGCCTATAAATAGGAGTCACCGGCTCGTCATAAATAACAAGAACAGTGAGAACCCAGCTCGGGGTTTGATCTTGCAGTTATGATTTTCTAACATGTGCGACTAAGTGAAATTTACTTGTCTGTGCAGGTTGTGCATCCAGCACTGGGCGACTAAACAACTAGTTTGAAGGCTCACAGTTGTTAACCCCCAAAATCGGCGACCCCCCCAAGGTCTCTAGCTCGCAAGTCGCGGTCCACTCAAGGGGACCCCCCCCCCCCGAGGATCGCGATTTGCCTCGGCTTTCCCTTTTTGGCCCAAGAGGTTTGGCCAGGCTAACCATGCAGCATTGCTTCCTTGCAGGAGGCAAACCTATATCAGTTCGCAGGTTCGATCTATCGGCGCCAGTACCCGACCGAACCATCGCAAGGCTCGGCTCCCCTGTCCAGCCTGGCCCCAGGCTTCCGCCGTCAGGCCGCCCTCCTTAGGGGCGGCCTGGCCTCAGGCCGCCTTTCCCAGGGGCGGCCTGGCCTCAGGCCGCCCCCCTGAGGGGCGGCCTGGCCTCAGGCCGCCCCCTCTTTAGGGGCGGCCTGGCCTCAGGCCGCCCCCCCTTAGGGGCGGCCTGGCCTCAGGCCGCCCCCCTTAGGGGCGGCCTGGCCTCAGGCCGCCCCCCTTAGGGGCGGCCTGGCCTCAGGCCGCCCCCTCTTAGGGGCGGCCTGGCCTCAGGCTGCCCCCCTTTAGGGGCGGCCTGGCCTCAGGCCGCCCCCCTTAGGGGCGGCCTGGCCTCAGGCCGCCCCCCCTTAGGGGCGGCCTGGCCTCAGGCCGCCCCCCTTAGGGGCGGCCTGGCCTCAGGCCGCCCCCCCTTAGGGGCGGCCTGGCCTCAGGCCGCCCCCCCTTAGGGGCGGCCTGGCCTCAGGCCGCCCCCCCTTAGGGGCGGCCTGGCCTCAGGCCGCCCCCCCTTAGGGGCGGCCTGGCCTCAGGCCGCCCCCCCTTAGGGGCGGCCTGGCCTCAGGCCGCCCCCCCTTAGGGGCGGCCTGGCCTCAGGCCGCCCCCCCTTAGGGGCGGCCTGGCCTCAGGCCGCCCCCCCTTAGGGGCGGCCTGGCCTCAGGCCGCCCCCCTTAGGTGCGGCCTGGCCTCAGGCCGCCCCCCCTTAGGGGCGGCCTGGCCTCAGGCCGCCCCCCTTTAGGGGCGGCCTGGCCTCAGGCCGCCCCCCTTAGGGGCGGCCTGGCCTCAGGCCGCCCCCCCTTAGGGGCGGCCTGGCCTCAGGCCGCCCCCCTTAGGGGTGGCCTGGCCTCAGGCCGCCCCCCCTTAGGGGCGGCCTGGCCTCAGGCCGCCCCCCCCTTAGGAGCGGCCTGGCCTCAGGCCGCCCCCTCTTAGGGGCGGCCTGGCCTCAGGCCGCCCCCCTTTAGGGGCGGCCTGGCTTCAGGCCGCCCTTCCTAGTGGCGGGCCTGTTCCTCGGGCCTCCCCCTCTTGCTGCTCTTCAGGTTGATGTCCGCCGAGGTCGTCTCAGTCCGCTGAGGTCGTCTCAGTCCGCCGAGGTCGTCGAAGATGACGTCACTGGGCCCCGCTTCTAGAAGATTCTCCCCGGGCCTATAAATACCCCCCAAGACCTCTCATTCGGGGGGAGGAGGAGGAGAACTGCAACCTTGATCAAAGGCTGCGGACTCGGTTTTCTCAGTCCGTCAAGGTTGATCAAGCAAGGTCGGCGGACTCCAATCTCCAGTCCGCCCAGGTCGTCAAGGGCTGTGGACTTAGTTTTTTCTGCTCTCAGCAGCTTGCGCAGCCTCCGCAGCCTCCGATTTCCAGTTCTCCCAGGTCGTCAGGAATTGTGGACTTAGTTTTTTCTACCAGCAGTAGGCAGCTTCAGCAGCTTCTGCAGCCTCAGTTTTCCAGTTCTCTGCAGCCTCTTTTACTTAGTTTCTGGCACCTCCTTACTCAGCCGCCAGCTTCACCCATTGTACCCTTTAATGCTCTTTATGTAATGGTACAATAGCAAGTTGTAACTCTTATTGAATAAAGGAAAAGCCCGTCGCAAGAGTGGCATTCAAGCCGCGACGGGTGAAGTCTGCTGTTGCCGCTGCTAGCGGCCACCTCTCTTCTTCTCTCCTCTCTCGGCGTCAACCTGCAAAGCTAACCATTCAAGTAGCTGTCTGCTCGACAGTACCTGATCAAGCTTCCTCTCTGCTTGAGCAAGCTTCCTCCCTGCCTGAGCAAGCTTCTCCTCTGCTCAAGCAAGCTTCCTCTCTATCTCCGCAACCCTTCTTCCTTCATCCTTAGCCTGTGAGATCGAACACCCGTTAACTGGTTGGAACCGCATTTCGCGCATCAACAGTTAACACGCGGCCTTCAGATCTCGATCAGACAGTGAAAGCAGTGGTTACTCATGACAGACCACCAACCAGCCGAGAGTCTTTCTCCAAGTCCCAGTGATGATTCTCTTTGGGAGGCCTTAGAGCAATCTCGCAGAGAAACTGCCCAACAGTTTCAAGCCATCAACCGAACTCTAGCAGCTCTCACGCAGCAATTGGCCGCTCAATCTTCAGCAGCGCCAATCCCTCCAATCAATCCAGCACCAGCATCAGAGACTCCTCAAGTTTACCCACCGGCTTATCCGCCGGTCTATCCTCCTCTTTATACTCCAACTTTTCCGCAAGGACCTGCAGCTCCTTTGCGATCTCAAGATGATGAGTTTGCAGCTCGTCAAAACTTCTTCCGGGAAGCTGTCCGGGGAAGTCCAGCCAGATTTTTGAACTTTCAGGGAAGTCACCCCTCCTCTTCAGCTCCTGCCTTTGCTCCTCCCGCAGCAACCTTTTACTCCTATCCTCCTGCTCCTTTTGCAACTACTGCTCATGCTCCTTACTTTCCTTATGCAGTAGAGCCAGAAGAGCCATCGCCGTTTACGGAGAGTGTTCGGTATGAACCAACTCCAGTCAACTTTCGAGAGCCACGGTTGCCCATTTACACCGGGGAGACTGATCCTGTCAAGCATCTTCAAGCTTTTGAATCAGCCGTTGCTCTCAAGACCCTCTCCGATGCTACCAAGAGCAAGCTCCTCATAACGACCTTTGATGGTCAAGTAAGAGACTGGTTCTATGGACTGCGACCACAGTCAATCTCTTCCTTTACGGATTTGCGAAGGGAGTTCCTGCTCAGGTTTTCTACCTCTTCAAAGAGGAAGGGAGGCCCGGAAGCCCTCTTTGAGATCAGGCAGCGAGATAATGAGACTTGGTCTCATTTTGTGGATCGTTTTCAGAAAGAAATCCTATACATTGAGATCGTTGATCAAGAAATGTATCGAGTAGCTCTTATTCACGGCCTGCGTGAAGGTCCGCTAAAGTTTGAAGCTAACGTCCGAGCGCCAAGAACTTATCAAGAGTTGATTGGTTTAGCCAACTCATATATCCGCGGTGAAAAGAGCAACCCCAGCTTCGTCTCCAGGCTTGTATCGGAGAAAAACTCTTCTTCTTACAGGCAGCCTCCGAGGTCCCCTCGGAAAGACTTTCCATCTCTCTCTAGGAAAGCAAGAAGATTTCCGCATCGTCAACCCCCCTTCCAAGGCCATGAACGTGCCCAAGAACGACTGCTACCATTGTCAGCATCATCTCCGCTAGCAGCGTCGATTCATCAGCAAGATGATGGCTCGCCTAACTCTGAACTAGATGAGTTCATGCAGGAAGTTTGCCAAATCATGAAGGATAGGGCATATTCCAAAAAGCCCTACCAACCGGCGAATCAGAGATCAAGAAATTCAGACCCTTTCTGTGAATTCCACAAAGAGAAAGGTCATTTAACTGAAAATTGCAAGGCCCTTCGGCGATTAGTTGAAAGATTACTTATCGAGGGCAAGATCGATGACCTGGTCAAGAGAATTGATTCTGCAAAACCTTCCACCTCCAAGGGCAAGGAGGTGGCTGAGGGTCAGCAGGAGTGTATAGAGATACATGATGAGGGCCGGCTGGGGCTCGTTGATATTCCAAGTGAGTGCATCGATGTCGTTGACGAAGGTCCCCTTGGAAGGCTGTTTTGAAGCAAAGAGGACACAGTTCTTGCGTCATCAGCTATGACCGATCGCAGTTCCTCAAAGCCCCTCACGATCGTGACTGGTTGCCTTTACTTTACTCTTCAAACATTCTATTTTTCAGCACTTCTAAGCGTTACATTTTTTCATTCAATAAAGCTTACGTCAGAGATCTCATACTGACACAATTCCCTTTTTGTGATGCTTCTTCTCCATACTTTTCTCTTTGCCAAAGAGATCACTAAAACCAACGAGATATCGCCAAGTCTTGCTCAGTGCCCCCTCGAGATTATCCTCTGGCGTAAAACCACAGTGACCACATATGATGAGAAGTTTTCTCATATGTGTGTAGTGGGGGCCGTTCAACTCTCGTGCGGAGGATGACGGGGCTTCGGATCCCGGCCGATGTCTAGAGCAGTGTGAGTGCCTAGGGGAGGCCTCCTGTGATAGTTCTATCGTGCTCCGTTAGGGATACGTTACAGTTACGATGATCTTTGCATGACAAGCAATGGCAATCAAGTGTAGCCTTGTCTCCTCGATCATCTCACAACTGTGACGGCCGAACACTCTATGGTACTCTCAATCCGTGCCTCCGCGGGACTCACAACTCCGCTGATCAATCCGCAGACAAGCAATAGGCCACTTGGCGCAACTAGTCTAATTGATCAGCGATGCTTGTAACCCGAGGCAAGAGAGCAGTGCATCTGTCGATCCTTCTTAGGATTATTTCTTGTTTCTTTGTGCCCTTCTAAAGGATGAGCGGCCAGCCCGCTTTGGTTGGGACTACACCCAGGATGACTTTGGCAAGTGATGCATAATGCCCACGGGGAACACCTGTGGCAGCATTCAACCTTTTAGTTCATCCTCGGGATGTAGCTCCCCCCTTCTCTTCTTTTTTTACCTTCTCGCAGGTTTGCAGGTTGAATACAACCTATTCTAAAGATCTGCAATACTTCTCTTGGCTTATGATCATCCTATATACACTGCCTGCATAAGCTCTTATCAGATGATGGACAACAAGTTCTCTTATCAGATGTTAACTACACATCATTTATTCTCAGCATATGATTTTTCTTGATTAGCAGACCATGTCATCATTGAATGTAATTTCGGACTTTCTTATCTTGCTGATCTGGGTCTTCACATTGATATTGGTCACACAAGAGAGAATCGTCATCACGGTTTGAACTTTATTCAATTAATAGCAGAGCTTGCCAGGTAACTCTTCTATTACCTGATCATATCCTATCATATCAATAGGGAACATCCGCAGGTTCCTCTCAGGTACTTGTGACTTAGTTTTCTTCCCTGTCATATCTGCTTGCTTATTCTCTTTTTGCAGAAGCTAGTAGATAGTAGCAAGTTCCTTTCAGATACTTGCACCTTACTCTCCTACCATATCTGTTGCTTACCTTTCTTTTGCAGAGGTCAACAGATACCAGCAAGTCCTTTTCAACACAGGTACACACAAGATATACCCCCTTTTACCTGTATTGATTTTTTTCGCAGGTAAAAAATAGGCAATGATAAATTTGTTCTGAGGAGGGACATCAGGTTCTATCTCTCCTGAACTCTAATTTTTCTCTCCTGATTTCTGAGGGAAGGATCGCTATTTTTTGTGGGTCTCCTACTTTTTCGAAGTTCCTTCGGAACTTCAAAAAGTGCGGGGATTATGTTAACCCCCAAAATCGGCGACCCCCCCAAGGTCTCTAGCTCGCAAGTCGCGGTCCACTCAAGGGGACCCCCCCCCCCCCCGAGGATCGCGATTTGCCTCGGCTTTCCCTTTTTGGCCCAAGAGGTTTGGCCAGGCTAACCATGCAGCATTGCTTCCTTGCAGGAGGCAAACCTATATCAGTTCGCAGGTTCGATCTATCGGCGCCAGTACCCGACCGAACCATCGCAAGGCTCGGCTCCCCTGTCCAGCCTGGCCCCAGGCTTCCGCCGTCAGGCCGCCCTCCTTAGGGGCGGCCTGGCCTCAGGCCGCCTTTCCCAGGGGCGGCCTGGCCTCAGGCCGCCCCCCTGAGGGGCGGCCTGGCCTCAGGCCGCCACCCTTTAGGGGCGGCCTGGCCTCAGGCCGCCCCCCCTTAGGGGCGGCCTGGCCTCAGGCCGCCCCCCTTAGGGGCGGCCTGGCCTCAGGCCGCCCCCTCTTAGGGGCGGCCTGGCCTCAGGCCGCCCCCCTTTAGGGGCGGCCTGGCCTCAGGCCGCCCCCCTTAGGGGCGGCCTGGCCTCAGGCCGCCCCCCTTAGGGGCGGCCTGGCCTCAGGCCGCCCCCCTTAGGGGCGGCCTGGCCTCAGGCCGCCCCCCCTTAGGGGCGGCCTGGCCTCAGGCCGCCCCCCTTAGGGGCGGCCTGGCCTCAGGCCGCCCCCCCCTTAGGGGCGGCCTGGCCTCAGGCCGCCCCCCCCCTTAGGGGCGGCCTGGCCTCAGGCCGCCCCCCCTTAGGGGCGGCCTGGCCTCAGGCCGCCCCCCTTAGGGGCGGCCTGGCCTCAGGCCGCCCCCCTTAGGGGCGGCCTGGCCTCAGGCCGCCCCCCCTTAGGGGCGGCCTGGCCTCAGGCCGCCCCCCCTTAGGGGCGGCCTGGCCTCAGGCCGCCCCCCCTTAGGGGCGGCCTGGCCTCAGGCCGCCCCCCTTAGGGGCGGCCTGGCCTCAGGCCGCCCCCCCTTAGGGGCGGCCTGGCCTCAGGCCGCCCCCCCTTAGGGGCGGCCTGGCCTCAGGCCGCCCCCCTTTAGGGGCGGCCTGGCTTCAGGCCGCCCTTCCTAGTGGCGGGCCTGTTCCTCGGGCCTCCCCCTCTTGCTGCTCTTCAGGTTGATGTCCGCCGAGGTCGTCTCAGTCCGCCGAGGTCGTCTCAGTCCGCCGAGGTCGTCGAAGATGACGTCACTGGGCCCCGCTTCTAGAAGATTCTCCCCGGGCCTATAAATACCCCCCAAGACCTCTCATTCGGGGGGGAGGAGGAGGAGAACTGCAACCTTGATCAAAGGCTGCGGACTCGGTTTTCTCAGTCCGTCAAGGTTGATCAAGCAAGGTCGGCGGACTCCAATCTCCAGTCCGCCCAGGTCGTCAAGGGCTGTGGACTTAGTTTTTTCTGCTCTCAGCAGCTTGCGCAGCCTCCGCAGCCTCCGATTTCCAGTTCTCCCAGGTCGTCAGGAATTGTGGACTTAGTTTTTTCTACCAGCAACAGGCAGCTTCAGCAGCTTCTGCAGCCTCAGTTTTCCAGTTCTCTGCAGCCTCTTTTACTTAGTTTCTGGCACCTCCTTACTCAGCCGCCAGCTTCACCCATTGTACCCTTTAATGCTCTTTATGTAATGGTACAATAGCAAGTTGTAACTCTTATTGAATAAAGGAAAAGCCCGTCGCAAGAGTGGCATTCAAGCCGCGGCGGGTGAAGTCTGCTGTTGCCGCTGCTAGCGGCCACCTCTCTTCTTCTCTCCTCTCTCGGCGTCAACCTGCAAAGCTAACCATTCAAGTAGCTGCCTGCTCGACAGTACCTGATCAAGCTTCCTCTCTGCTTGAGCAAGCTTCCTCCCTGCCTGAGCAAGCTTCTCCTCTGCTCAAGCAAGCTTCCTCTCTATCCCCGCAACCCTTCTTCCTTCATCCTTAGCCTGTGAGATCGAACACCCGTTAACTGGTTGGAACCGCATTTCGCGCATCAACAACAGTGAAACAGTTTGCGATTACAGTCAGTGGTATACAGCAGTCGCGGTCTCAGCGGCTTGAAGTCACTTCCTCCGGGTTGCGGTTAGCTCGAACAGTTCGCCCGGTCTATCAACGGGTAATATTCAGTTCATCAGCATTCAATAAAAGCAGTCCGCGCGGCTTGTTTATAGTTGGTGACTTGACGGTTTTGACAGACATGGCCTGCGGTCAGCAGTTTGTGCGGTCCGTGCGATTATAGTTTGTAGACCGCGCAGTTTCTCTTGTTTGTCTTTTCTGTTTCCATCGAGTATATTGTGAATCATGTCTCGCAATGTATATCCCGCCTTGTAAAGAAGTTATTGATTATTCTAAGTTTGAGACTTTTGTGCTTCTATTGTTGTTGATTTTTACTTGATTTGGTTGTGGTTAAGTGTTCTTGCAAACTTTCTCGATTTCCATCATAAAATATTACACTAGATTCTTCAAATATGGAGAACTTGGTTGTTCAACTCCAATCATGTTCTCCATATTTGAAAAACATGATATTTTTTTAATGTATATACATATGTATATTTATATGTACATGTATATTTGCTTATGTATATATAAATATATATATATAATAATTATACTTAATAAAATAATATTTTAATGATATTATGATAAATAATAATTAAAATGTATTATGTATTAGTCTCATTTTATAGGTCTTTAAAAAAAGATTTTATTGATACATTCTATGTTATAACTCGAAAAGTAAATTATTGAATACATAGGTTATAAATTAATAGAGTAGTTTTTTTTTAAAAACAACCTTTTAGTGAGTGCAAGTTATGAGTCATTTTAACTTTTTCAAACTCTTTCATATTGCATTAGAGTATCTTCAAATGTGGAGAACATGACTTTTTTAATGTATTGAGAACTTGGCTCTTCAATTCCAATTATGTTCTTCATATTTGAATAACATGACTTTTTTAATGTATATACATATGTATTTATATGTATATGTATATGTATATTTGTATATGTATATATAAATAATAAATATATATAATAATTATACTCAATAAAATGATATTTTAATAATAATATGATAAATAATAATTAAAATATATTCAATATTAATCTCATTTTATAGATCTCGAAAAGACGATTTTATTTATATACTATATGTTATAACTCTACAAATTAATGATTAGTGATTACGTGCCTACGTGGTTATAAATTAATAGAGCAGTTTTTAAAAAAAACATTAAAATATAAAATTAAAAAAAAATAAAGACCCTTCATTTTCTCTCTCTGGATCATCTCAGTATTTGGAGCCCCATATAGAGAACTGTTGGAGAAAATTCTTTCTCAAAAATGAATAAATGAAGAACCATTGAAGATACTCTACAAATAGTTATGCTAAAGAATGATCATAAAAGCATTCATTTCTCACCAAACTCAAATTATAAGAGCAGTTAGTGTCTATTTGAGCATAACAAAACATGATAATTTTTTTAATTTTTGATTTGATTTGTCATTAATAATATTTGTTTTTTTGTTAACAATTTCCTTTGCCATTAATAATTTTTTTTTTGGATACTCTTTTATTTATTTACAAATAACAGCTCCTGTATATTATTTATTAGCAACAATTCCATCCTCGTACTAAAATAAATGTATTCAAATTCGTAATATTTGAATTGGTATTGAGGGCAGGAAACGTCTCCGGCGGTCAAAATAAAAGCTGTCGAAGGAAGGGAAATTTTTCATCCGGTTAATATAAAAAGCAATAGGCATATAATATCTGAATATATAAATTAAAAAAATTTGTCTCTTATTGCTGCCTTCCACCATAGCGCCATTATTCCTAGTATAAGCACGTAATCTGTTTATATAAAATTTCATCTTTTAAATAAAAGGCGGAGACCGGTCTCGACGGTTGACTTCGGCTCTATTTGTTTGGGCGTTTCGCTGCTCCGTTTTGGGCAAACGCCGCTGGAAGTAGGGTAAACAAATGAACCTCCGGCGGCGTTTGCTTCGTTTCCACCCGCCTGTCTTGAGAAACGCCTCAAAAAGCTCCGTTTGGAACAGCCAGCTCCTCCCTCCGGTTCGAACACTCCGTTTCCACCCGCCGGATCGACCCGCCACCGCCGAACCAAATGGAGCCTTCTTATGCTTTGAAAAAGAAGGTCTAGACGGTTCTTCTAGGCTTTGTTTGGGGGGACTTATTTTGACCCGTCAAGCGGTTACGACCGCATGAATTGGACCCTGTTCATGCGGTTGTAACCGCTTGACCGGTGAAAATAAGGCTCTATTTGTTTGGGCGTTTCGCTGCTCCGTTTTGGGCAAATGCTGTCGGAAGGAGGGTAAACAAATGAATGTCCGACGGCGTTTGCTCCGTTTCCACCCGTCCGCCTTGAGAAATGCCCCAAAAAGCTCCATTTGGAGCAGCCACCTCCCCTCTGCGATTCGAACACTTCGTTTCCACCCGCCGGATCGACCCGCCACCGCCGAACTAAATGAAGCCTAAGTCCTGCCAAACGGAGCCCTAATTTGGTGAGTAAGCATGCTTATAATCAAAATTGATTTAACAAGATCCTCGTATTTTTTCAAGTCTATGCGGTGGAACTTCAACAAAAAAAAGGTAAAACTGTAACCATAAATTCTATTATCTGCCATAAATGTCCCTGAGATTCTATTATTACTAGCCTAGAGATGGGATAGGTCATTTGAAGAAGGATAATACTGTACTCACCTAAAAACATACCAAAAAACCACAAAAAATTTAATGGGCCCCATTCAACACAAAAACACCCGACTCCTGTAATTAGGTTTGCAAAGTTGAGAAAATAAGGAGGCCTGATATTTTTGTGCTGAGTGGGGCCCACTTTTTGATGATTTTTTTGATATGTTTTATTTGAGTATAGTATTATCCTTTGAAAAATCGTAGTCCTTGGCAGCGTCTTTCTCTCATGTTGAGAGAGAGAAAGAGCTGGAGAGAGAATGAGAGATATTCGGCCGAATTATGGAGGTATGGCTGATTTTTGCGGGCATCATGTACAACATCACACGTGGCGTAATTAAATAATATTTAATTACAATTTTATAGAACGTAACATGATTCTAATAATAATGTGTTTTATACTTTTATAAATGTTTTTTTACATTACTTAAAACCTCCACCAAATGTGACCCAAAAAAATTTTGTAGTATATTTGACCGATCGAGTATGAACAGGCGAAGTCCGCCGGGGTCGGGCGGGCTTCACCGTCGTCAGTCGGGTACTGTCGCGTTTGATCGTAGGGACGGAGCTCCGTGTCGGGCACTCGTGTGTGTGTAAAATTAATCTATGGCTATATTTGAAAAGCACAATGACAAAACGTGGCTATAGAATTTAGATGTTTTAGTGTAAATTTATACACAAATTGGCGAAAAATGTACACGTCCTCGCAGAAAGGGTGAAAAATGTGCATGTCCTCAAATAAAGAAGAGAGGATTCACAAAAAATCTTACCAGAGGAGAAGACTACATAGAGAAGAAACTCTAAGATTTATGGATCAGTTCTCTATATATTGTTGCACTAAATAAAGTGTTGGGAAACAAATATCCAACTGCGTTTGCGCCACCGAACATTTAGAAGATAAAAACAACAAACACACACAGAAACATAAAGCAGCCAGAGAACGCGTAGATTTGACGTAGAAAATCCTCTCTCACATCACGAAGGGAAAAATCACGAGGCAGAGCACAAAGAAATCCACTAAAGAAAATAAAGATCACAACAACATTGAGAAGAGGAGGCACAAGGATTGTGCTCGCAATGCTGGCGCATGGTGTGAGGAATCTGACAATGCCGACGAGCCTTTGGATTTCTAGGAGGGAGAGCAAAATCGGGTAAGCCTAAGCTTTCGCCTCCCCACATGGATTGAAGACAGCTTGGACATCCCGTCTCACGCCCAAGAGTATATAGAAACACGTACCCTCTCCCAAACCAAATGTATGTTGTTCTAGCTAGCCTTCTAGGTCGTTGGGGGAGATGCGGGGTAGCGAAAAACGCTACGTACTAAGGAGCTTGCAAGTTCAAGTCCCTTGTGGGTCGATGGCAACGTCTTTCCTCTCGGCTGTAGGTCATATAAATGGGCAACTGAAACTAGGGGTGGTCGGAGTGTCAGATGTCGACCCCCCCCTACCCTGTGCTTGTTTAGCATGTCTTTGCGCGTTGCTACGAGTTGAGTTCCAGTCAGGTGAGCTGCAAGAGTGGTCACGATGAGCTGGTAGCTTGTTTATCATTTTGAGGCCAAGTTATATTGTTTTTTGACCTAGATGAATTTGGGTTGTACAACCTATACAATTCACCTCATCTCAAACTATGTTTTCTTAATCACAATCTTAACTTTGATTGTTGTTCCCAGGAAATGTTAACATGCACTCAGTGTACTAGGTGAAAGAAATCCATGAAGGATAAAAAGTTCGCTCTCGAAAAGAATTAAACATGGAAAGTTGTTGAATCTAAGGTTCCGTTTGAGGGGACTTATTTTCACCGCTCAAGCGGTTATGAGCGCATGAACCGCACCTTAAATAATCGCTTGACCGGTGAAAATAAGCCCTCCCAAACGGAGCCTAAGTGAGGATTCGAGGAATATTAGGAAGTTATGTTGTTAGCTCTTGAACATACCAAACCAAAGGGATAGGCTATTATAAAACTTCGGCGTGAACAATGTTGGTGTCATCCTGCCCGATGTCAAGCTTGTCAACTAAACATATGATAATTTAATCTGTCACGATACGATAAAATTTGAAATTGTATTTTTATTTATTTATTTAATAGTACAAATAAGATATCAAAATTATAAGGGCAAAATGTGATTCAAATTCAAATAAGACAGCCTGCCTCTTTGTCACCCATTATTAAAGGTGATTGTTATTAGCACCGTAGTTTTGGCTATTCGCTGTTGTGCAATTGGCACCGGCCCGCGAGTACGGAACTCGTCGCGGACAATAGCAACGGAAGCTAATATTTGAGCAAATAGTGGCGCACACCAAACAATCCTCGGAAGGATACTAGTACGAGATTACAAAACACAGAAAATCACAGACGACAAGAGATATACGTGGTTCGGAGTTAAGCTCCCACGTCCACGGGGAGAGCGCGCCGGATCCACTAAACAAAATAATGTTCGATTACAACACAGAGCACTCAACGATCCTCTCGGATCGACACTAACCTAGAATAGGAAAGCAAGAACAAAAAAGAAAAGGAGGGAAGAAAACTCCCCTAGCACGCTGCCGCCGTCCGGCCAAGCAAGCCGCTGCCCTCTTCAAGATGAAGGAACCGCAGCCTTATGCTCTCTTTCACCGCCGGAGTCGCCGCCGCTGCTGGATCGCCGGAGCCGCCGAAGGAAGAAACGTCGCTGGATCGCCACTGGAGGAAAGCCGCTGGATCGCCGTCAGATCGTCGCTGGATCGTCGTTGTCAACGGAGAAATTGGAGAAGAAACCGAGATGGCGCCGCCCCGTCTTCCTCCTAGCCACCGGAGAAGACGAGCCAAGAAGCCTAGCCCGCCGCTCGCCTCTTCCTCCCGTGCCGCTGCCGTCGGATCCCCGATCGTCGCCGGAGAAGGAAGCCGCCAGCCTCCACCGCAAGATCCCGTCCCAAAGCCGCCTCTCCCTGCCGCTGCCGGATGAAAAAACCCTGGCCGCCGCTCTCTCTTCCTCCTTGTCGCCGGAGAAGAAGAGCCCTGGCCGCCGCTCCTCCTTCCTCTTCCTCGTTGCCGCCGGAGAACTCCGATCGTCGGCCGTTCTTGCTCGATGCCGCCGATTTTCTCTCGGTTAGGTTAGGAATGGATGTATCGGGGGTGTTATACTCTGTCTGTGCAAGTCTTTATATAAAAAGAAAACATAACAATTCGCATCGTACTTTCTCCTAATTTTTCGTGTCTTTTAGAAATTTGTCTTGTACATGTATTTTTAGGAAAAGTGCTCGACACGAGATCTACAACTTCCGTGTTGAACACTTTTCCTAAAAAGAAAGTACAATGCGTATTTCCAAAAGACGTGAAATCTGAGCATGTTTCTAAAGTACGCCTTGGGCAAGCATTTTTAGGAACATGTTCAACAGTGTTGAACATGTTTCCTAAAAATATATGTACATGACGTATTTCTAAAAGACGCGAAAAATTAAGAGAAAGTGCGTTGCGACTAACCAAAATTGCGGTGCTAATAACAATCACCTTATTAAAATGAATGGTGGTTATCAATTTGTCTTCTTCTTTGACTAGAAAAAGTCAAAATAATAATACATGTGTGGTATTAGGTGGCCCGTGGCCAGGTGGCCTCTGTTTATATGTAGATGGAGAGAGAGAGAGAGAGAGAGAGAGGTGAGCCAAAGTCAGCTAAGTATGTGGCCAGGTGGCCGGCCGGTGTTTAGATGGCCCGACAACGCAGCTTATAAATAGATGGCTATGGAGAGAGGGAGAGTGTGTGAGAGAGAGGGAGAGGGGTGAGCCAAAGTCAGCTTAAAATATCTATCTCCGGCCAGCAGCCAGCGCTCTTTGATCAGTTCCGGCGATGGATCAGATGTTATTAACGACGAAATCGCCGAATGATAGCGTGGAGGATGCGTACGCGTACGCAATGCAGCTGGCCAGCCTCTCCGTACTTCCGATGACCCTCAGGGCGGCGCTGGAGCTCGGGCTCCTCCGGCTTATATCCGATGCCGACGGCCCACTCTCCTCCGACGAGCTCGCGGCCCGCCTTGGATTGCTTCCGACTAATCCCCGCGCGGCAGCCATGATCGAGCGCATCCTCCGCCTCCTCGCAAGCTATTCCATTCTCTCCTGCGGCTCGAGCTCCGGGCCCAATGGCGAGGGCCGCGCATGCATCCCTCGTTATGGCCCTACCCTGGTTTGCAATTACTTTTCGCCCGACAAAAATAACGCCTCCCTGGATGCTCTCGCCCTCGTGTTGCAAGACAAGATCATCATGGAGAACTGGTGCATGAAGTGACGAGATTCAATTAATTTGCATTACATAAATAATCATATTCTCAATTTCTCTAAAATAATACACTTCCTAATTTATGATCACGGCTGAGCATATTATTCGAAACTCGAAAGTCGCTCGAAATTCGCTCGAAAATTGAGTTGAACCGGAATCGATTAAAATTGATTCAACTCAATTTGAGCCGGCCCTGAATCGCTCGAAATATGATTTGAATCAACTCGAATTAATTAAATATATTATGTATTTATTGATATATTCTTATTTTTAAATTAAATATAATACACTTTCTAATTTATGATCACTCCATGCATGGATGCATGCATGCATGCAGGTACCACGTGAAGGACGCTGTGATTAATGGGGGGACGCCGTTCGACTTGGCTCATGGCATGAAAGCATTTGAATACAAAGGAAAGGATTCTGAATTCAATGCCTACTTCAATGAGGGGATGAGCGGCCACTCTTCCATCATTATGAAGAAGGTTCTAGATGCTTATCAGGGTTTCCATGACATCGACGTTCGTGTTGTTGTTGATGTTGGTGGTGGCCTCGGCTCCACCCTCAACATGATTATCGCCAGACACAATCACATCAAAGGCATCAACTTTGATCTTCCACAAGTTGTCTCCCATGCTCCACCTATTCCAAGTAATCATATTTAAAACATATATATCTATATATACTAGCTTCTTCGAACGGGTTTCGCCGTTCTCAATGCATCGTTGCGGGCTTCGCCCGCTTGACATTCATGCGGGTTTTGCTCGCCCCGACAGTTATTTAAAATTTTTGAAGTATTTAAAACTTTATTTAATAGATTTTTTAATAATTTATTTAATTTAAAAGTATTTTAAGCTTTATTTATAAGATTTTTTTAATAATTTAATAAAATAGAAAAATGAAATAAATAAAAAACCTGTGACACAGATCGACACCTCCCCCCTTCCGAATCCGAATTTCTCTATCGGGATTTTTCCAGGAATCAGATGGGAGATTTTGGTGCTTTGGATATTTACAGTCCTGATTGATCTTATCCAATGGCCATTTATTGAAGCATTCTCATCCAATGGTCCATGCTCCTTACTTGGTGTGCTTTCAAATAGGCATATTACTTTAATAATAATATATATATATATATATATATATATATATATATATATATATATATATATATATATATATATATCTAAATATTTTTATATTGTTTGCCTGTATATTTTGGGCGGTACCCGATGGTTTTAGGACGACCCTAGTAGGCTTAGGAGACTTAGGAAAAAGTGAAGAGGTGCGGTTTGATCAGACGGCTGATGAAAAATCATGTCAGATTCGACGGCCACAATCACTTCAATGAATTAAAAATTCTTGAATTTGATATTTCTTTTATAATGATATATATATATATATATATATATATATTAAAAGGATAAACATGTTTTTCGTTAAACATTGTGCTTTCCCATTTTACCACTCTAGATATAACAATCAGGATCACCCGATCTTGTTAGATCATAACATCTCAACCGTTCGAACATACAAGTGAATCATGTCCGTCCGTATAAATTTTTATAGGCCCATAAACCTATCATAGTATGGTGTCCTAAACCTAAGAATTTTATAAGGCTCCTACCCTACAATGAGAAATTATCATTTTACCATTTGGTTTATGAAAAAAAGCCAAGACTTGACTATATAATACGCTCGATCTGAACCACCCGCATTGAATATAGCCGGCCCGGTGTACCCCAACCCGCAATGCATAGCCCGCCCACTATCAAATTTCATGTAATACTTTTCTCTCTTATTATCTAAACCAGAAAAAACTTCTTAAACCCACGATCAAACCGCCAACACCTCAGATCAAAATCAAACGTCTATCCATTATGCCACCAACACTTTAGCATTTTTTTTTGTATAGCTTTGTTTACCTATGCTTTAATTTTCACGTTTTTTAAGACTATTAAAATAGAAAAAAAGAAATTAATAATTGAATAAATTTCAAAAAAAAAATATTAAGCATATATAAATATATATATTAAGAACCTCCGGGGGCGTTTGAAGCCTGTCGCACGGGTCGAGGTACTGTCGCGATTGGTCATAGGGGCAAGCCCGGCGCACCGGTCGAGGTACTGTCAAGATTGGTCGCAGAGGGGCGGGCGAAGCCCTCCGCCATGGTTCGGGTATTGTCGTGTGGGGCACGAGGGCCGGAGGCCCGTGCCTGTCACTCGTGTGTGCACACACACACACGTACAAGCGACATGCAAGACAAGGGGTTTCACCTCTATCAATTAATTAATGCAGCTAGCTTAAAATAAACAAACTATCAATTATAATATATGTTAAGTGATTAGATTAAAACAATTAGGCTATATTTGACAATTTTGAATGTTTCATTAAAGATAATTTTTTTTTAATATTATAAAGATATATGTATTTTTTTTAAAAAAATGAAATAGTGATAAACATGGTGATTTTCATTATGAATGATGGTTATGCAGATGTTCAACATATTGGCGGAGACATGTTTGATACCATTCCAAGTGGAGATATCATTTTCTTGAAGGTATCTAAACTTTTTGATGGAATTCGATTCCGACACCGATTTTGTTTATAAATTTAAACTAATTATATTTTGATTATAAATTTAGTGGATACTTCACGGTTGGAGTGACGAGCATTGCGTAAAAATACTCAAAAATTGTCGGAAGGCTCTTCCCTCCGGCGGAAAGGTGGTGATCGTGGAATACATTCTCCCAAAGTCTCCGGAACATAATCCGGAGGCACAAGTAGTCTTCCATACAGATATGATAATGCTCCTTCAAGCCTCCGGAGGAATCGAGAGGACTGAAAAGGAATTCGAGGTGTTGGCTTTGCAATCCGGATTTACAGCATTCAAACCAGTTTACATCAATTCAAATGCTTGTGTGATGGAGTTGTCAAATGAATAATTGCATACATCAGTTCAAATAAATTGTGAGGGAGTTGTCAAATAACTAATCACATATATGGTGATTACAATTGTCTTCTTATGACATTATATTAATAAATTGTTGGTCATATTATCCTACTTTTAGTGCTTTGTTTCTAACTTTGTCAAAGGAAATGGTATGAAAAATTACAATACAAGAATTAAGAAGCGTCTACACCAACGTTTTATTTGCGGCGTTTAAAGAGTGGTGTAAGCATTTAAGCCTTTTGAGGGTAGTTTAAGAAAAAACACCGACGTATATTATTTAGACTTCATTTGGGGGGACTTATTTTCACCGGTCAAGCGGTTACGGCTGCATGAACCGGGCCTTAATTAAGGTCCGGTTCATGCGGTCGTAACTGATTGACAGGTGAAAATAAGTCCCCCCAAACAGAGTCTTCGTTGCAGTGTGTTTTTTTTGCTAAAAACGTGGCAACATGGTAATTTTGGCAAACTAATTGTTCCTCGTGCTTTAAGTACCTGAAATTACTCATGCCCTAATCTACTGAAGCCCATGTGTGGCTCTTGAAGCTCCAAAATCAACACCGGAAGCGAAGCCCGTGGCAAGTGCCTGTGTTTTGACTACTTATACGTCAAAAACGGTGACCGGATAAGGGAGAAACGGCTCCGGTAAGATGAAGACAGTTCAATTTTTTTTGTCGAAGAAAGTTGATGTCCGGCCACTAGGTCTTCACCGTCTAGCCCTCCAGAAGAATGGTCAACGTCGTGAGAGTTACTCCGGACCCTTTATTGGTGAGATCGAGCCCTTCAAGTGCCGCTTACCCGCATTCAGCACCAGAGCGACCTCCTGCTCATATCCCTCGGGTGTTGCCAAATTAGTACTGAGCCTGAAACCTTACCTGATTCTGTTCCAAGTGCGTCTTTCTGATATTACAAATATACATTGATCTGATCAGTAAATAATAACACAAGCATATATAAGGGTTTTAGCTTTTTATTGATGTTATTTCATTTTATACAACAAGTATTACATAGTATTTATAACCATCTAAAGTCAAGCCCCTATTGTTGACTTTTCTTTATTTATTACAAGATATTACATTCTTAACTTAAAGCATGGATATCTGTAGTTGTAGCTTTCCTTTCTTCTCTGCACGTGTAGGGACTATCCCTCCCATAAGCCAAGTAGGTTCCGACACCGATTTTGTTTCGATGCGCTATGAATCGGTAACGATCCAGAGGTTTTGTAAATAAATCTGTATATTGCTCACTGGTAGGGCAATATACAACTTCGATTACTCTATTCTCAACTTGATTACGAATGAAATGAAACCGTAAATCAATATGTTTACTGTCTTTGTGAGTAATTGGGTTTTGAGCTAGAAATATTATTGATGTATTGTCGCAGCGCAACTTTGTTGCGATTTCTTCCTCTTTCCCTCTTAGTTCTTTTAAGATTTGTCAGATCCATAAACATTCACAGCAAGCTGTACTTAAAGCCATGTATTCGGCTTCAGTAGTTGATAATGTCACTGTGGGTTGTTTTCTTACACCCCAAGTCACGAGTTTAGAACCAAGAAAGAATATGTATCCTGAAATACTCTTTCTATCATCTAGGTTTAAGCCTCGGTCGACATCAGCATATCCATGTATCTCATCACTGTCTTCACGTTGATATAACAAACCATAGTTTGTTGTTCCTTTATATATCGCAAAATGCGAATGAGGGCTAGCAAGTGACTTTTAGAAGATTCTGCATAAAACGAGTTACCTAATGCACTGCATTGACGATGTCCGATCATGTATGTGTCAAGTAAAGTAAGGATCCAACAATAGATCGATAATACGATGCATCTACTATCTCTTCGATCTTCTCCATTATTGTTTTTTAAACTTTCTTTTGTTGGCATTGAGGTTAAAGTAGCATTGCATAGATCAAATTGGGCCCTTTTCAAGAGATCTTTAGCAAAATTCTGCTGAGAGAGGAAGATACCAGAAGGGGTATATTGTAGTTAATATCCCAGAAAATAAGTAATTTGTCCCAAATCTGTCATTTCATAAGTAGCCTGCATTTGTCTTTGAAATTCTGAAATCATAGTGATAGAATTTTCTGTAACAAGCATATCATCTACGTAAAGACATTCAATTAATTGATTGGTACTTTTCCATTTTAGATATAAAGAAGGATCACTATAGCATATATGAAATCCGTGTGTAAGAAAGTGTTTGTCTATAGTTGCATTACATGCTCTAGGGGATTGTTTAATCTCATATAGAGTTTTATGTAACTTATAGACCTTTTGTGTATCCGCTCTTTTTTGACAAAGCCCGGTGGCTACTGTACATATAACTCTTCCTTGATTTCACAATTGAGAAATGCTGCCTTAAAAACAGGATATTTATTGTACAATCCCTATTTGTCAAGGGTCAGCGGTCAACAAGTCAACGAGCAACACCAGCACATGAAGACCCGATCAGTATTCAATGGCCAGCAGGGGCAAGAGGACTTTTAGACACAAGCGAGGATCATACTCGTCAGGGCGCGTGACCACCCAGCAGCACGGACAAGCTTCAAAAACTTAACCTATTCATACAGGAGAGCTCCTAACAGTACTAGTGGCGAGCAGCAGCAATACTCGCCTAGTAGACGACTTCCGACTGACACCACAGATAATCGTCAGCTGATACTCGCCAATAACCAAGCCAAGTCGCCAGAAGGCAGCAGCCGATGATCGCAGGACTGGGTCTTCTCGCCTAGAGATCCCCCCAGGTTGTTTTCCTATAATTAGGACCCCAGGAGTACAAGAATATGAACTTCAAAATTTGTAAAAGATCTTGACCACCTCTTTCTTTGGACTTTTAACTGAGCTTTTGGATCCTTTCTCCGAAGAGTCAAGTTCCCAGCTAGTGTCCCCCTTGTACCCTGCTCAATCATCTTTTTTGTGGAGGGGAAGCTTCTTCAAAGCATTCGGATACGTGGTGGGATTGTTGGAGTTACCATGGTGATCTAAAAGTGGTCAAACATGTAATCTCACTGCCAACGCGATATGAGCCTGCAGGGTCGCACATAAGAGCATGTGGAGAAATTGGAAGATTAACTGTGTTGGTAAGGGTTACCAATCACCCTACAGTATGGGGAGTCAAGCAAATGTTGCCAAGGGAAAATCGTCGAGAGTCGACGAGAGTCGTCGAGTTTGACTCGTCGACTATGGCAAAATCGACGAGAGTCGTCGAGAATCGTTGAGTATGACTCAACGATTTCAACGCCAAGGCAAATTCGACGAGATTCGTCGAGAATCGTCGAGTATGACTCAACGCTCTCAACGCCAAGGCAGATTCGTCGAGAATCGTCGAGTATGACTCAACGCTCTCAGTGCCAAGGCAGATTCGTCGAGAATCGTCGAGTATGACTCAACGCTCTCAACGCCAAGGCAGATTCGTCGAGAAACGTCGAGTATGACTCAACGCTCTCAGCGCCAAGGCAGATTCGTCGAGAATCGTCGAGTATGACTCAACGCTCTCAACGCCTTTTCTGCAAGGTGATTCTCGCCAATTCTGCGATTGATTCTCGCCGAATCTGGAGGTGATTCTCGCCGAACGGTCCAGAAGCCCTAACTTGGGTGGTCTGCGGATAGCGATTCCTATGAACTGTTTATGCCTTTGGTATAAATAGGACACTTAGGGTTTTGCGGAAATCAATCGACCAATATCGGGATTCATGTAGCCGTACGGAAGCCGACGGAAAGAGTTCCGCCGAATCTCCCGATCCGCCGATCTTCCGATTTCGCCGGACGGAAACGTTCCGCCACCGGCTGTTCGCTCCGCCGACCACCTCCTCTCCGACGAACGTCGCTGGTCTTGCTTTCCCTGACGCGGACCTAGCAGTCCGTGGGAAGTGCATAGGTGCGGCTGATCTTCTTTCCGACCATCCGTGTGACGGAAGTTTGGAGTTCTCCCGCTCGTGTGGATTTCTGCAGAGATGTAGATATTATTCTACGTGGAACTCGCCACCGACAAGGAATCACATTTGGAGCATCTTCGTTGAGTTGTGACTCAACATCAAGAGGTAATTTTTTCCTAATTTTGTTAACTTCTTGATTCAACATGCATGGCCCGATCCAATCTCTTTTTGGGTTGTTCTAGATTTTATTACTTTCGATGCGTGCGCTAGTGTTGTGCCAACCTCATAGAGAAACCCAAAAGTGGTATCAGAGCCAGGTTGCGGTCATGTTTGTTGTATTGGAAGTTAGGTTATTCCAGTACGTGTAAACCTAGGGATTTAGAAGTGTTCTAAATGTCTAGATTTAATCTTGGCACCCCGCCGGGATCGTCTGGGATCTTGTAGTAATTTCTAATCGTTAGGAATTGTTGTCTCCTTAGCAGTAACCATCCCTCCATTTTGTTTTGGATTTTGAATCCAACATAGAGAGATGAGCTTGTCTACTGCTTTAAGTTGAGTTGCTTTTGTCCCTTGTCCAATGCATGTAAACCTGAAGATTTGGAAGTATCCAGATGTTCAGATTTAGCCCTTCCTTTCTATCAAATGTTGATAATATCAGGTTGTGCACATAAGGGATGCATGGGGATTTTAGTGAAGTGTTTTTCTTTGGATGTGCACATTGATCAAATGTTGATCATGGTTAATTGTTAACCTATCATCAAAAATCCCTTCCTCTAATATTAAGTGTTCGGATGCCTTCCGATGGATGACACTCTTCCTGCCTCGATCGATGAAGTGTGGGCTTGCCAAAGCAAGGTGCATTAATCTATCTTGGTAAGGACGCGAGCGGATAATTGTGATATCCCACTGTCGACATCGGGTCTAACTTAACTAGGTGACCTCAAAAGTTGAGTGCCTGGAGGCATGGGGTTGGCATGCATCATATGATGGATGTGAATAAGGAGTTATTCACCAACCATACAAGAACTGCATGAGGATGCAATTGGCAAGCGTTGCCTACCTAAATAACCACATCGTGAGAGGAAAGCCAAAGCTGACTCATAGTGTTGGTAAAATACGGATCTTGTCCACTACGAGAGTAGCTCGCATGAACTCTCTGAATTGATAGTGAGGGCTATTATTTCGAATAAAATAGTGGGAGTCTTAGTTGAAGTCCAAATTAAGAAAAATAATTGTATTTTGAAATTTTGGTACTGATTATTCTGCATGAATTCTTGTAGAATTCCATGGCAAGTGGTTCGCACTCCACTCTGTCTCTGAGAGCCATCCTTGAGAAGGATAAGCTCAGTGGGACTAATTACATGGACTGGTATAGGAACCTGAGAATTGTTCTCAGGCAAGAGCGAAAGCTCTACGTCTTGGAAGAAGAATCCCCCGAGGTGCCGATCGGGAATTCTTCCCGTGTTGATAAAGATACTTATAAGAAGTATACTGATGACGCCTTAGAAGTCGAATGACTTATGCTTGCCACCATGAACTCTGAGCTTCAGAAGCAACATGAGAGCATGAGGTGCAAGGAGATTGACGAGCATCTCAAGAAAATGTTTCAAGGGCAAGCTCGTCAAGAGAGGTTCGATGTCACAAAAGCGTTATTTCAGTGCAAGATGGGAGCTCGAGACTCAGTAGGGACTCACGTACTCAAGATGATTAGGTATATAGAGAACTTTGAAAGACTGGGTTTTCCACTGGGTCAAGAGTTGGCCACAGATCTGATCCTGCAATCGTTGCCGGACAGTTACGAGCAGTTTGTCTTGAACTACAACATGAATGAGATAGACAAGACACTGCCCGAGCTCCTAGGCATGTTGAGAATTGTCGAGATCAATATAAAGAAGGCCAAGCCTGCCGGCCCCATATTGATGGTGCATAAGGGCAAGGGCAAGGCCAAGGGCTTCAAGAAGACGAAGGTGGGACCTAAGTCACATCTTGAGCCCAAGTCTTCTGCACTGATGAAGAAGAAGAGCACGGTGAAGGAGGGGAAATGCCACCACTGTGGCAAGGCTGGTCATTGGAGGAGGAACTGTCCTTCGTACATTGAGGGTCTGCAAAAAATGAAGGGAGGTATGACTTCCACTTCAAGTATTTACGTTATAGAGATAAACCTTTCTGCTCCTTCATCTTGGGTATTGGATACCGGATGTGGTTCTCATATTTGTACAAATGTGCAGGAACTGGGAAGGAGAAGATTGCTGAGTAAAGGGGAGGTGGACCTTCGTGTCGGCAATGGAGCAAGAGTTGCTGCTGTAACCGTAGGGGTTTACCGTCTTTCTTTGCCAGTGGGCTTGTAATAGAACTAGATAACTATTATTTTGTTCCGGCAATAACTAGAAACATTATATCCATTTCATGCTTGGACATGATTGGATTTTCTTTTATGATTAAGAACAACTGTTGTTTTATATTTAAGAATGATGTTTGTTATGCTGTAGCCCAATTGTTTAATGGTCTTTATGTTTTGAACTTGAACCATCAGATCTATAATGTAGAAAATAATAAAAGACTAAGAACAAATGACTCAAACCCTACATATCTCTGGCATTATCGTTTAGGCCATATAAACGAGAAGCGCATATCCAAGCTCCATAAAGATGGACTTTTGGACTCATTTGATTATGAATCATTTGAGCGATGTGAATCTTATTTGTTAGGCAAGATGACTAAGGCCCCTTTCACTGGTTATACTGAGAGGGCTGAGGATCTCTTGGGTGTTGTACATAGTGATGTATGCGGACCCATGAGTTCCATGGCTAGAGGTGGGTATTTCTACTTCGTTACATTTACTGATTATTTCAGTAGATACGGATATGTGTATCTTATGAAGTGCAAATCCGAGACCTTTGAAAAGTTCAAAGAGTTCAAGAAAGAAGCAGAAAACCAGTTGGGTAAAAGGGTTAAAGCACTCCGATCTGATCGAGGTGGCGAATACCTGAGTCGTGAGTTCCGTGATCATCTGAAAGAGTGTGGTATTGTATCACAGCTCACTCCGCCTAGAACACCACAGCACAATGGTGTATCTGAGAGGAGAAATCGTACTTTGTTAGACATGGTACGTTCGATGATGAGTCATGCAAACTTGCCTGTTTTCTTTTGGGGTTTTGCTTTAGAGACTGCTGCAATGATACTGAATCGCACTCCAACGAGAACGGTTCTGAAGACACCGTAAGAGATATGGACTGGGAAGCGTCCTAGTATGTCGTTCATTAAAATTTGGGGCTGTGAGGCATACGTGCGACGTCAAATGCCTTACAAGCTGGAACCCAAATCGGATAAATATTATCTGGTGGGATATCCTAAGGAAACGAAAGAGTATTACTTTTACCTACCGTCCGAGGGCAAAGTCTTTGTCGCAAGGACTGGCGTCTTCTTGGAGAAAGAGTTATTATCAAGAAAGACTGAAAAGGTAGAACTTGAAGAAGTTCAAGAACCACAAGTAATGAATGAACCGGAATTGGATTCTGAGACAGGACTACAAGATGTTGTAGCTAGAGAACCTGCTCAAGAAACACAAGTCCTACGTAGATCTGGTAGACCGAGGTTTGAGCCTGAGAGATATGGATTTCTCATGTCTCAAATAGGTAATGTGTTGCTTATGGATCATGATGATGAACCAGCAACCTACCAAGAGGCTATGAATGGACCGGACTCCGACAAATGGCTTGAGACTATGAAATCCGAGATGGACTCCATGTATGCAAACCAAGTTTGGAACTTGGTGGAACCACCTGAAGGGGTACGACCCATAGGGTACAAATGGGTCTTCAAGAAGAAGACTGACATGGATGGGAATGTACAGACATTCAAAGGGCGACTGGTGGCTAAGGGTTTCAAGCAAATTCATGGTATTGACTATGATGAGACCTTTTCCCCTGTTGCCATGGTAAAGTCCATAAGGATATTGCTTGCTATTGCTGCGTATTATGACTACGAGATCTGGAAGATGGATGTCAAAACGGCTTTCCTTAATGGAAACCTCCTCGAGGAAGTGTACATGACACAACCCGAGGGTTTTGTATCCCCAAATGAAGTCACTAAAATATGCAAGCTAAACAAGTCCATCTATGGATTGAAACAGGTCTCTCGAAGTTGGAATCTTCATTTTGATGAGAAAATCAAAGAGTTTGGTTTCATCAAGAATGAAGATGAGCCTTGTGTTTACAAGCGAATCAGTGGGAGCATTGTTGTCTTCCTGATATTGTATGTAGATGACATACTTTTGATTGGGAATGACATTCCTACCCTGAAAGTTGTTAAGAACAACCTAGGGAACTGCTTTTCTATGAAGGACTTGGGTGAAGCGACTTACATACTCGGTATTAAGATCTATAGAGATAGATCGAAGAAGTTGCTGGGTTTGACCCAGAGTACATACATTGAAAAGGTGTTGAAGCGGTTCAACATGCTTGAGTCCAAGAAAGGATTTTTACCCATGTCTCATGGTGTGAATCTCTCTAAGGACCAGTGTCCAATATCTTGTGAAGATAAGGACCGCATGAAGTTGATTCCATATGCTTCGGTAATTGGATCAATCATGTATGCAATATTATGCACTCGACCCGATGTCTCCTTTGCTTTGAGCATGACTAGCAGGTATCAGTCAGACCCCGGTGAATGTCACTGGATTGTAGTCAAGAATATCCTGAAGTACAGAGAAGGACTAAGGATGTGTTCTTGGTGTATGGTGGAGAGGAAGAGCTCGTTGTAAGTGGTTACACGGATGCTAGCTTCCAAACTGATAGAGACGATTCAAAGTATCAGTCAGGGTTTTTGTTTTGCCTTAATGGAGGAGCTGTGAGCTGGAAGAGTTCCAAGCAAGAGACAGTTGCTGATTCTACAACAGAGGCCGAGTATATCACTGCAGCTAACGCAGCGAAGGAGGCTATATGGATTAGGAAATTCATCGGCGAGCTTGATGTAGTTCCTAGCATTGTTGGTCTTGTAGTTCCTGCAGCTAACGCAGCGATCGATACCATGGATAATCGACAGCCAATACTCATCAATGAACAAGCCAAGTCTTCAAAAGGTAGAAGCTGATGATCGCAGGGCTGGGCCTTCTCGCCCAAAGATCCCCCCCCCCCCCCCAGGTTTTTTGCCTATAAATAGGATCCAAGGGGTATAAGAATATGGACTTCAAAATCTTATAAAAGATCTTGACCACCTCTTTCTTTGGACTTTAGCTGAGCCTTTGGATCCTTTCTCCAAAAAGTCGTGTTCTCAGCTAGTGTCCCTCTTGTACCCTTCTCGGTCATCTTTAGTTGTGGAGGGGAAACTTCGTATAAGCATACGGGTACGTGGCGGGACCTCCCTATCGCAGCACCTGTGGTCTTTTTTTGTCCCCCTATTTCTGAATTTTAGTCCGTTTAGCGGTCGAGCCCGACCGTCAGACCAGTAACCTTAGGCTGAACTAATCCGAATTTTAGAATAGGGATTTTTCTGACTTCAACATTTATGTTGTACAGTAAAAGCTAAAACTAGTCGAACTGTGTCCATCAGAGTCAGGGGAGCAAACGTTTCTTCAAAGTCTTCACCATATTTTTTTTGAAAACACTTTTATAACTAAAGGAGCCTTATATTTGGATAGGGCTTTAAATTCCTTTACTTTGGTTTTAAATAACAATTAGAGTCCAATTGGTTGTTTATTACATGGACAAGGTACTAAAGACCATGTTTTTTTTTCTATGGTATTTCATATAACACATTCATCCATCACGTAGAATATAACAGAAGGTCTGGTCGGGGCCCCGCGCCATATTCCACGGACAGTCAAAAGATTTACGCATTGAAACCATAACATTTACGCATCCTAACTCAGAATGCATTCTAGCGGAAGTATTTAAATTATCTTAGAACCCAAATACCAGGAATGTTCACTATCAATACCATAGGAATGACATACAAAATACAAATAATGTCTCGGCCTTAAGGTCTTACAACTGTTCTCTTCATAAATGTATATTACATACATCGGCACACAGGCCGGCCACACATGAAAATAGTAGAAGTTCGTCTTTGGCCTTCGAGGGCCAATCAAAGCAGCATAGGGGACTTCAGCTTGCTACTTTTTCACTTAGATCTCCAGCACATGCACAAGCACGACCCACAAAGATGTGGCAAAACAAGACAACGGTCTGCATTAGCTGATCAAATTATAATGACATCACCCCTCACTTGGGGCAGCGGTGCTCCTTCCTTTCAAATATCAGTATATATCTCTTTTGGCATCAGAATGTGCAATTAAGCATCATTCACTGCAGAAGTTGGCATGCACATCCACATATCTCATGCACTCAGGGCACATTATCGATGTACCAGACTTTCTCGGGGTCCCACCACCGTACTCAATGATGGTCAACATTCTTTTGAGCATTATCAATCTTTCCAAACCAAAGCCTAAAACTGTCTCATATGGCTACGACAAAGTCAAAGACAATCTCCAAGATTCACCTCAATGACTCACTCCAAGTCGAACAACATAGGGTTGGGTACAGTTCAGCCATATCGCGTTGCTCAAATCGTCGGGTGAAATAACCCACAATGCGGGTCAGCCTCCCCTTTCCCATTCACAAAAACTACGCTACATTTCAAGGTTGTCACTCACGGCCACCAAAGCTGGGATATTCAAGCTCTTAGCATTTGGCCCCCAAGTCTCCAGGAGACAGGCCTCACAACAATAGCTCTTTGGGAGCTACCGCCAGCGGTATCTCTACCGTCGCGCGGTATGGGACAAAATCACTAGAGTGACTGTCTCCGATAAACCTGTGACTAACATAAACTATCGCCGGCGAAGTGACATTACTTGAAAAACATGTTCCGATAAATAAGCAATTTTTAATTAAAAACAAGTGAAAACATGTTCTATACAGCACTATCATCATTATTTATATACTTGAAAACCGGTTTTGCATTAGGGGAAGTGGCATTACCCGGAAGCCGCGAAGTGGAGGAGCGACGAACAACCAAACAAGCGGAAAACTCGCCGGCGATAGGATGTCGATAGAAGCCACAAATTCTACCACATGTGAAATAAGAGCATCGCCGGCGTTGGATACCAATGGGAAGCACGAAGCAGGCGGTGGATCGGAAGGGGGGAGCTGGCGTAGGGTTTATTTGGGAACGGGAAGGGGGGAGGTGGCATAGGGTTTATTTGGGCACGGGAAAGGAGAAGCTGGAGTTATACCAAAGCAAAAAGGGGATTAATAATGACAGTATTAATAAATTACACATCAATTTTTCCATCCAAAAATTAACGGAGAAGTTAATAGGGACCCATTTAAAACAAAATGAAAAATTTAGGGACTGATATCAAATCAAAAAAATTTCAAGAACCAATTTCAAATTAACATCAAAAATTAGGGACTGATATTCCATTTTTATCTTTTTTTTTATTTATTTATTTAAAAACTAATTAATAAATAAGTTGCTTTTTCACTATTGTCTTTGGGCGGAGACAAGTTTGAGGAAATTTCGAGCGGGGACAAGTTTGAGGTATAATTAATAATTATTTTTATATTTTTCACATAGAATTATTTTACTCCTCAAGCAATAATAGTCTTGCATGCTTTTCGTTTGTCAACACATAAACTAAACTACTTATTATAATTTGATCATAAATATAGCGGATACTTCGCGACTCGAGTGACGAGTGTTGCATAAAAATACTAACCTTCCGACAATTCTCAAGTATTTTTATGCAACACTCGTCACTCGAGTCGCGAAGTATCGAGAAGGTGGTTAGTGATTGTGGAATACATTCTCCCAAAGCCTCGAGAACATACTCATGAGGCACATGTAGTCGTCCATGCACATATGATAATGCTCGCCCATAACCTCGGAGGAATAGAACTTACTGAAAAGAAATTCGAGAACTTGGCACTGCGCTCCGGCTTTATCGAATTCAAAGCAATTTACATCACCTCAAATGCTTGTGTGATCAAGTTGTAGAATATAGAATCACAAGCAAAGTGATTCCACACCCTAAATAGACTTTTCCATATTGTTTTGTGTCATTGTTCATAATATTGTGTTGAATATATGTGATTAATGGCAGTAATGTTTTGCTTTATCTCTACTAATATACGAAAACTAATTTTTGGTGAAACATTGTCTGATGTCCCTATATTGCCCTTATAGTTGTATTCATAATTACACAATTATACCAAACTTTATATTAGTATATTATAAAGACAATATCCTTTTAGTTAATTACACAACTTTGCAATATTAAAATACAAAAAAGAAAAACACTAGATACTCTAAACCTATTGTCTCTGGCTAGGAATGACAAGAGAAAAATAAATGTTTTAACGTTAAAATATAATTTGTTTTACAAAATAAAAATTGTATTCTTGATTTATATTTTTTTACGGTCATTTTGAGTACTCATATGTATATGTTACTGGTCGGGCGGAGCCCGCCGGGAGCGGGCAAAGCCCGCCGTCGTCGGTCGGGAACTGTCGCGCGAGGCCATATGGGCGGGTACTGTCCACGACAAATGTCGCAGCCCACGACAAATGTCGTCCCCACGACAAATGTGGCACCACCGGCGAATGTCGCATCCCGGCGAATGTCGCACCCTGCCGAATGTCGCACCCCGCCGATTGTCACACCCCCGCCGAATGCCCCCAGGGCCGAAGGCCCGTGCGTGGCCCGTGCGTGTCACTTGTATATTATTATGCGTGTAATTTCTCAAATTAATCTGAGACAATAAGAATATTTTATTTATCACTCAATGAGTTTCTTATATAACCAATCAAAAGAGTAATGATCATATTAATTAATTATGTCAATTTGTAAATAAAAATTGCATTCCATATTTAGGTATTTTGTACTTCATATATTCCTTTTTCTTGCATTGCTCCATTTGGTTTTTTTTTTCTTTGCTCCCGTGAGGTAAGTTTGAACAAAAACTTTAAATGTATGTGATGCATATGATCGGCACAATATGGTGCGAGATCGATAATGGAGTGCATTTACAAACGGCACAAATCGGCAAAACTGTAAGGCTTCGTTTGGATGGACTTATTTTCCCCGATCATCGGTTCATGCGGTCGTGTTGGCTTGACCGATGAAAATAAGTCCCCTTCAAACAAACCCCAAGACTCAGAGGAAGATGTGGGAGAAAAAGAACGGAAGGGGGAGGTACAAAGCTCTGCTAGTTGGTAGTCAGTAGTTGTCAATATAATTTTGCTCCAAATATTAGCCCGTGTTATTTCGGCTAATAAGTGGATTCAGGTTTCGTTTGAAGGGGCGGATACGCGCCGACCTCACCTCCCCGTCGCTTCCACGGTTTCCTGAAATGCCCGCGACCGGGCGGTGAGGCTCCTCCCCGTCGCACATTTTCGTGGCGCCGCCGAAAGTGCAGTGGCGGTCGGACAATGCGGTGATTTACGCCGAAACCCACGGCCCCCCAAGCTAAAAGTCCCAAAATACACAAGACTTCGGATTTCTAGTTTTTACAGGGATGAAGTCCGCCATTGTTATAGCCGCTCGAAGCTTGACACAAAACTTCCATTTTTTACACCAGAAATCCCTTTCCACACCTGCAAAATCCCTCGGCATTCTGCCCAAAGCTCCAGATCTTCCGCTTCTCATCTCCTCGATCTGCCGCATCCTTAGAAATGGCGGAAAATGGGAAGCCCTAAACTCCTTCTTCACCTCCGTAGACCTCGACGAAACCCTAGCGGAGAGAATCATCCTCAACCTTAAAGAACCCCCTGACGCCAAAAACGCTCTTTTGTTCTTCCATTGGTCATCCCAACGCAAGCTCCGCCAACACTCTCTCAAAACCTACTGCATCGTCGTCCACATCCTCGTCGGAGCTAATCTTCTCGCCGACGCCCAGGCGCTCATGGAATCGGCGATAGCGCGGAATCCGGATCCCGATTCCTCGAAAAATTTGATAGCGGAGACACTTTTAGCCACGCACGAATCCGTCGCTTCAGACCCTCGAGTTTTTGATCTTTTTGTGCGGGTTTTGATGAAGATGAGATTTCTACAGCGAGCGTTTGATTCCTGCTGCTATTTCAGCGAGCGTGGGATCATTCTCAGCCTCCGCAGCTTCAACGGGCTGCTCCTTCTTTGCCGGACATCGAACCAGAACCATCTCGCATGGAAGGTGTATGAGGAAATGCTTGAGAGAAGAGTTTATCCAAATCAAACTAGTTTTGAAACCATGGTGAATCTGATGTGCAAGGAAGGATCTTTGAAGAGGAACCTCGCCCTGCTTGACATAATCCACGGGAAGAGATGCGCCCCCGCCGTCCTCCTCAACATGGCGTTGCTCCTCCGAATTTTCGAAGAAAACAGAGTCGACCGCGGCCTGATTCTCCTGCGCAGATTGCTGCAGAAAAACCTGATCTTTGACGACGTGATGAACTCTCTGATCATCTTCGCATACTGCAGAATTGGTATGTTCGAATTGGCGACGAAAGCCCACGAAGACATGCGGAGCAGAGGTTGCGGATCCAATGCTTTTGTCTATACCTGTTTCGTCGAAAATCGCTGTCGTGAAGGACGGATCGACGAAGCCCTGAACCTTGTAAAAGAAATGAGATCTCTTCTTCTCAAACCATACGGTGAAACATACAACTGTTTGATAGAGGGGTGCGCGAAAGCTGGAAAGCTGAAGGAGTGTTTGGCATTCTATGTTGCGTTGGAGAACGGAGGCTTTGCGGTATCCTTCTCCGCATTGAGGGAGATTGTTGAGATTCTATGCGCTAATGGAGAAGTTGAGAGAGCCGACGAGATAATCACCTCTGTTTCGGAGAGAGGAGTTGTATGTGATGATGAAGATATTCATTGCAATCTCATTAATGGATTCGGGAGGGCGGGGAGAGGGAGAAGGTTTTGAATTTATATCATGAGATGAGGTATAGAGGGCTCGTTGTCAGTCCTCGGGTCTACGCCGCGTTGGTCGATAGTCTGCGTCGGTGCGGGAAAATGAAGGATGCGGAGAAGTTCTCGGGCATGATGGGAGGGTTTGTCGAGAATAGTCCCGTATCGAGAAACTAGCAAAGCCTCCTGAAACCTGTAACTTATACTTTGTGCGCCCTCGTTGAGACGCTTGACAGGTTCGAGGAGCAGAGAGAGGCCTAGAAACATTGGCGGTGACGGGAGCATGACAAGTTTAGGACAGAGTTTGAGACTCCGTTTTAGATAACGATGGTGTGAAAATGTCACTTAAGGGTGTCTGTCGTGAAAGAGTGAAAAATTCAAGTTTTTCTTCTTTCTTTTTCGACCACAATTTCACATCATTATATGTTAATTATAGGCCTCAAATCTAAACCCCAAAGACGACAATTGACGCTAATCTCGACTCGTGATGGGTAATTATCAGAGATATTTTGCAAATGAATTGAGTGTTTTATAAGATCATTGTCGTTTTAGGCTTGGGTAATTCGGAAATTTGGAAACCGTTCACTTTTTATAACCGCATATGTTCTTGATCTAGTGAAAAATTGGCTACTGCTGCCGGACGTGAACCACATAAATATGTGTCTTCTATGTTCTGAATTTTGTTCGTTTGATCTTTTTACTCTCATTTTCGCAACATTATCATCACTCCCTCAAAGAAACCCAATTGGTGACCAAGGAGAAATTCTGTGAGGGAGAGCCTTATTATGATTAAGGCGTCGTTTGTTTGAACTTTTTTTTTGTCGCATTTTTTGGAAAACGCTAATGTTATTTTTCCCTTTCTGAAAAGCTTCCATTTGAACTCTAAATCTCTCAAAATAACGATTTATACTTGGGCCCTGTTTGGAACTCCTTTCTGGGTCCATTACGTTCTATCAAGGCTGGAGGAGTGTTTGGATAGCTCCGTTTTAAAACTCCCTATCTGAAAGGGTGAAAACGGCCCTTTTCGAGCTAGTGAGGCTCCGTTTGGGTGGACTTATTTTCACCGGTCAAGCGGTTACGACCGCATGAATCGGATTTTAATTATGGTCTGATTCATGCGGTCGTAACCGCTTGACCGGTGAAAATAAGTCCCCGCAAACGGAGCATGAATCGAGTACGAGCGCACCCTTCAAACATATTTGTTAAACGCAACTTAAATATTTTAAATTTTATCACCATATACTTTTAATTATTGTGATTAACAAATTTGTTTGTGGATAAAATACTTAAAATCTCTAAGCTTCATTTAACAAAGGGTTACAAATAGTCAATTTTAAATGGTTTTGTTATAAGCAGACTAATTATTGCTATTTGAAGTTCATCGTTATTTATAGTCCAATTTTTTATGGTGATTGTTATCCGCACTGCAGTTTTGGTTATTCGCAAATATTTTTTTCCTAATTTTTCGCGCCTTTTGGAAATACGTCTTGTACATGCATTTTCAGGAAAAGTGTTCAACACGAAAGTTGTAGATCTCATTGAGATCTACAACTTTCGTGTTGAACACTTTTCCTGAAAATGCATTTACAAGACGTAATTTGGAAATACACCCAGATTTCGCGCCTTTTAGAAATACGTCTTGTACATGCATTTTCAGGAAAAGTGTTTAACACGAAAGTTGTAGATCTCCTTTTCGTAAAAATGCATGTACAAGACGTATTTCTAAAAGGCGCGAAAAATTGGGAAAAAAAAGTGCGGATAACCAAAACTGTAGTGCGGATAACACTCACCTTTTTTATTCACACCCCCAAAATGTGTACAGAAGTGACAAGTGGAATCTCGTGTACAATCCAATTTTTAGGCTCTATTTGTTTGGGCGTTTCGCTTCTCCGTTTTGGGCAAACGCCGCCGGAAGGCGGGTAAACAAATGAACCTCCGGCGGCGTTTGCTCCGTTTCCACCCGCCCGCCTTGAGAAACGCCCCAAAAAGCTCCGTTTGGAGAAGCAACCTCCCCCCTCCGGTTCGAACACTCCGTTTCCACCCGCCGGATCGATCCGCCACCGCCGAACCAAATGAAGCCTTAATCTGATCATTGTCGATCAAGCCTGCTGGTCTCATTTCTTCATCGCATTCGATTTCATCTACAGATCTTCAGTGAATCTCATCAACGGCGGGGACTCTGCATAATAGGCGATCATCTGCATCTCTGCCCTAGCTAAAAACTGCTTCAATTTTCGAGCACATAAGATCCACGACAATAAGAGAAATAGCAAAGTCGAACATTTATCCTCCTTCCGACGGCGTTTGCCCAAAACAGAACAGCAAAACACCTAAACAAATTGAGCCTAGTCTTCAGCAATTTTTCATGTCATCCTTCATCAAGGAAGAACTGATTGGGAGAAGGGAGCCAGTTTTTCCATAAAGAAAAGGCACTCGTGCATGTTTTTCACAATAAAGGGAAACATACCCTCTACATGTGCCAAAAACAGGCATTTTTCTTGGGTTCGGGTCCAGGCCGCATCTGGCATCAATGGGAAAACACTATTTAGTGGGTCACGTGCAAAAGTGTTGTGCGCCGACCATACTGATCATGGTGGGACCCATCATATAGAGTATTTCAAGTGAGAAACATCAAGGAGCCGATTCTGCCCTATGGAAACATACCTTTTAAATGCATTGGGTTGCCGCTTTTGTAGAAGAACATTGATAAAATTTTTGGACGACACCCTGCACAGAGGAAGGCAGGCAAAACAATCACGGGGACGAAGGAGATTGCGAGGACCGGGCGGGCGAGGCAAGCAGCAAGCGGAGCGAGAGAGAGAGAGGGGAGGTTGCGGCTAGGATAGGGTTTTTTGGGGTGCCACTAAATCATGGAGTCAACTAAAAAACAGGAGATGTTAAATGAAATCTTACTATTTTTTAGGGTGTAAATATTTTAGATAGGCCTAATTTTAAGTTATATCATTACCAATTTAAAATTGAGATAAACAATGATGCAACATTTGCACTGCATTTTTCGCTATCCCCACTCAAAATTTGATACTTTTTAGCACTATTAAAAGACCTATTAGCACACAAAATATTTCTCAATATATATTCGCACTTTGCTTCTTTCCCTGCTACTCTTCCTCACAATCTTCACCGGCGACAGAGAATGGGGACTCGCCAGAGGGCACTTCATCTCCATCACAATGGAGATCACAATGGAGATGAATTTATGAATTTCCAGTTTCTACTGTCTAGTAGCCGTCTGCAATCAAAGTCTAATGTGAAGAACTTAACGAAATCGTGTAAGATGGAAAACTCTCCATATATTGCAGGTTACTAGCTAGCTCCATGATCTAGATTCGGAGATCCACGTCGATTCAATAATTCGGAAACTAGTAGTTTCTCAATCCGGTTTTTTTGATGCGAGAATTGTTGATTTTGTTGAAGTGAGCCGGGCAGCTTGGTGGGTAAGCCAGGCGGTTTGTTCTGTTGTTTTTTGTTGTTGAAGTTTGTCGAGAGGCTTGGTGGGTTAGCCGGGTGGTTTGTTGACTGTCTTGGAGTTTGCTGGTTGGTGTTCTGGGTGGTGTCCTTTCTGGTGTTTGGTGTTCTAGATCAGCTATCTATAAATAGATGAGATCTCTTTCTTGTGCATTTAGAACAATTGGCAAGTGCTTCCTGCGGTCTGGCTCGTTGAGCCCGTCTAAGGATCAGCGATTTGGAGGGAGAATAGAGATAGGTTCTATTGGCGGTCTTGGGTTTTATATTATTGTCAAGTTGAAGAGAAGTGTATCTTGTCGAGCTATGGTCTGGTAGCTAGCGGGTAGTGAAGGTTGAGGTCGTAGCAGGTAGTGAAGTGATTTGTCTCTCTCTGTTCGCTAGCAAGTTAAAGTGATTATACAACGTCGAGCTGTGGCTTAGGCCGCTAGCAGGTTGTCGAAGTTGGCAGGTTGTTGAGGCAAATTGGGAGGCGTGCGCTTGGTTGTCGAAGTTGGCGGATTGTTGAGGCCGCTTGTGAGTCTTGCAGTTTGAAGCCGGTGATCAAGAATTAGAACTAGTGTGCGGTCTGCGACTTGTGGTGCTGCGTGTTGGAACATGGTTCCAACACTGCGGCTTGGGGTAAAACGGTATGCGCCTTGTGGTGTTGCGACTTGTTTCGGTTTGATCCTTGTACTGTTTTGTTTGTTTCTTCTTGTTGTCCAGTATCTCGCAATCTGTGTGTTACGTTGGTTGACCTTGTAATGGTGAAATGCAATTGTTGGTAATGCAAAGTTTGTGTGTGCTATCTTGCAATGGAATTTCTAACATGGTATCAGAGGGAAGTTTGATCTAGCTGCGTTCATTCCGTTGCAAGTTTGTCGTTCGTGGTTATGGAAGTAGGTAGCTTTGGCAGAGGCTTTGACGTGAAAATGCTCACCCACGCGAATTATAAGAAGTGAAGATCGTGCATGGAGAGCTATCTCTTAGGAGAGGATCTTTGGGAAGTTGTTGGCGAGGCTGAGCAAGAAGAGGTCGTTGCTGCCGCAAACAACGGTCCTGTAGTGCGAACCTGGAGGAAGACTAATGCGAAGGCAGAATTTATCTTGAAGAGATCTATATTGCCAGAGTTGTTTGATCATATTTTGGGATGTAGGTTTGCATCTCAAATTTGGATGTCCCCCAATAGGCTGTTCAATAAAAGGAATGACGCTCGACTTCAATTTCTAGAAAATGAACTGGCAAAAGCCAATCAAGGCAAAATGTTTGTATCTTTCTTCTTCCTAGAAATGAAGAACCTCTATGCAAAGATTTCTGCACTAGATCCTGATGAACCTATTTCTGAGGCAAAATTAAAGAGATGCATCATTTCTTGGCTTGCGAAAAAAGTATGTGGCCTTCATAACAATTGTTCAAGGTTGGGTTGTGCAACCGTCCTTAGTTAAATTGGAAAATCTTTTGTCATCTCAAGAGAGTGGCAAAACAGATAGCAGAAGTGATTGTCACTGAAGAAGAAAGTGAAGTCCTCTTCTCTGGAAAGAAGAAGCCCTGAGATACACAGAAGAAGATTTCAGGAGACGAATCGTCATCGTCTTCTCATGGAGATCGGAGGAACTTTCTTCCTCATTATGATGAGCAGAAGAGACCTATGTGCTTTGCTTGCCACAAGTATGGACACATGGCAAAACACTGTCGGTCAAATCTAAAGGCTGGACATATTGCTGAGAAAAAGGAGCATCCAAGGCCAGAAGAACATGAAGACGAAGGATCACAAGGAGGTCAACAATGGGAAAACTGCTTCCTTGTTGAGATGACGATAGCATCTGCTGATGTTTTAGCTTCGATCAATTTTCAAGATGATTGGATTGTTGATTCTGGATGCATTCATCATCTCACCGGAGATGCCACAAAGTTCGTTGCTCTCAAAGTCTGTGAAGGGAATAATGTTATCATCACGACAGATGATATTTTGCATCATATTGAGAAGAAAGGGCTAGTGTCGTTGGGCAGCGAGGAAAGACCGCTCACCCTGAAGAGTGTGTACCACGTGTCTGGAATGAAGAAGAACCTATTTTCTATGATAAAGGCGATGGATGTGAGATACGTGTTTTGTTTAGACCGAAGGAAGTAAGGTTTGTGAAGAACCTGAGTTGGATCGATGGAGATGTTACTCATGTTGGAATGCGTGTGAAGGATCTGTTCGTTTTGTCTGTGAATGCATATGTTGACAAACTAAAGGCTAATTGTGGCGCAGTGATCTGGCACGAGAGGCAAGATCATGTGGGAATGGACAAGACAAAGGCAATGGCGACAAAGAATTTGGTGAATGGCCTACCTAGCCTATCTTCTTGTGGCGATCGGCATGTGTGTGAGGGGTGTCAATATGGAAAGTCACACAGACCTCCATTTGACAATTTTGAATCCAGGTGTAGAGCTCCGCTAGAGTGCATCCATGTAGATGTGATGGGGCCATACACCACTCCATCTTATGGAGGAAGTATATACATGTTGGTGCTAGTAAATGACTACACCCGATACACCTTGGTGTACTTTATGAGAGAAAAGTTTGAGGTTTTTAAGAAGTTCCAAGAATGGAAGGAGCTTGTTGAAGGGAAGATGAGACGGCGAGTAAATAAGTTGAGAACTAACAATGACAGTGAGTTTACCTCTGACACTTTCGTGTCCTTTTGTAGGAGATGTGGCATTTGGAAGGAACTCACATGTGCCTACACGCCTCAGCGAAATGGTGTTGCCGAGATAAAGATCTTTCACTTGGCAGAGACATGCAACAGTTGGTTGTATGCAAAAGGAATTCCTAAAACCTTGTGGGCGGAGGGGATGGCCTTCACTATGTAGGTGATTAATAGATTACCGTTAAGTCCAAATCGAATGGTGTCTCTGCAAGAACTAATGTTCAAGGAAAATCCAAGTGTGGCTCACTTGAAATTCTATGGTGCGACGTGCTTTGTGCAAATTCTAGACCAACTGTGGACCAAACTGGAACCAAAAGCACGGATCTGCACACTCACAAGGTTATCATTTCTCGGGATGCGGTATTTGACAAACTGATTTCTTATCAGGGAGTCTCATCGGTAGGACTGCAAGATGAAGGAGTAAGAATAGACAAAGAGAAAGTTGCTGCAGATTTTGGGGTAGAAGCATATTGAGATTGATCATCACTTTATCTGGGAGAAAGTGCTAGGAGGATCTCTCATCGTGGAGCATGTGTGGAGTCAGGACAATATATCAGACATCTTCACAAAGGCTCTATACAAGGGGCCATTTGATCGCCTTCGGTCCCTTCTCGGTCTTGTCTCTGGGATCACTTCAAGGGGGAGTGTTGATTTTGTTGAAGTGAGTCGGGTGGCTTGGTGGGTAAGACGGGCGGTTTGTTCTGTTTTCTTTTTGAAGTTTGTCGGGCGGCTTGGTGGGTTATGTTGAAGCCAAAAATGACCGAAGCCAAAATTGACTTCTGTGGAGTCCGTCCCTTGGGGAAAGGGGTGACCTCACACCTACTACACTCGGAAGAACGTCACGGACCGAAGACTTAGGAAGCTATGAACTGACCCTCGACTCTAGCGTGGAGGTCCCACCTCACACCCGGAAGACCTTTGAGGTCTCCCCCTCCCTAGCCAATGCTTGAGCTAGGTGCCTTGGAGGAAGAAAGACAAAAAGATTCAAGTGGCTAAGGAATGAATGCATCCCCCCCAAGGCACCCTCAAGGGTCTATTTATAGTTTTTCCAAATCTTGGGGGTAAAATGACCAAGATGCCCTTAGGACAAAAATGCCTCAAGCCAATAGTAAACCTCCACACCGGGGGGCAAAGAGGGAAATTCCACCCCGGGGGTAAAAAGGTAAAAGCTTGCCCCAAGGAGGTCCAAGGGCGAGAACCCGCCTGGCCGGCGGTCTCGCCCCGCAAGCTGGCCGCGCGGGCGAGAACCCGCCTGGCCGGCGGTCTCGCCCCGTAAGCTAGCCGCGCGGGCGAGAACCCGCCTGGCCGGCGGTCTCGCCCCGCAAGCTGGCTGCGCGGGCGAGAACCCGCCTGGCCGGCGGTCTCGCCCCGCAAGCTAGCCGCGCGGGGGAGAACCCGCCTGGCTGACGGTCTCGCCCCGCAAGCTAGCCGCGCGGGCGAGAACCCGCCTGGCCGGCGGTCTCGCCCCGCAAGCTGGCCGCGCGGGCGAGAACCCGCCTGGCCGGCGGTCTCGCCCCGCAAGCTGGCCGCGCGGGCGAGAACCCGCTTGGCCGGCGGTCTCGCCCCGCAAGCTGGCCGCGCGGGCGAGAACCCGCCTGGCCGGCAGTCTCGCCCCGCAAGCTAGCCGTGCCCGTCCCTCGAAGAGGGGGGCAAGGGGGAAGGCAATATTTTCCTCCCCCTACTAGTATATTTCTAAGCTAGAGCCAAAATTGGCCACCAAGAGTCCAAAATATCCAAAAAGCTTAAAAGCTTAAAACTGGCCCTGCGCCTGCCAAAGGGACCCTACTCCGCGAATACGGGGTTGTACACAATCCCCGCTCTTTTCGAGGTTGGCGCAAGCTCGGAAAGAAACATCCAACCCAACGTATTCGCTGAGTGTAGCTTGCTTTCGCGGTGTCGAAAGATTATGAGGCCTCTTTCGAGGGGTCAACCTGCCATGCCAGCTGATGAGAGCCTGGGTGGCGAGACCCCCTCAGGGTAAAAAGACTTAAACCTCCTGGGGGGGGTCAACCTGCCATGCCAGCTGATGAGAGCCTGGGTGGCGAGACCCCCTCAGGGTAAAAAGACTTAAACCTCCTGGGGGGTAAACCTGCCATGGCAGCTGATGAGAGCCTAGGTGGCGAGACCCCCGCAGGGTAAAAAGACTTAAACCTCCTGGGGGGTCAACCTGCCATGCCAGCTGATGAGAGCCTGGGTGGCGAGACCCCCTCGGGGTAAAAAGACTTAAACCTCCTGGGGGGGTCAACCTTCCATGCCAGCTGATGAAAGCCTGGGTGGCGAGACCCCCTCAGGGTAAAAAGACTTAAACCTCCTGGGGGGTCAACCTGCCATGCCAGCTGATGAGAGCCTGGGTGGCGAGACCCCCTCAGGGTAAAAAGACTTAAACCTCTTGGGGGGGTCAACCTGCCATGCCAGCTGATGAGAGCCTGGGTGGCGAGACCCCCTCAGGGTAAATAGACTTAAACCTCCTGGGGGGGTCAACCTGCCATGCCAGCTGATGAGAGCCTGGGTGGCGAGACCCCCTTAGGGTAAAAAGAATTAAACCTCCTGGGGGTCAACCTGCCATGCCAGCTGATGAGAGCCTGGGTGGCAAGACCCCCTCAGGGTAAAAAGACTTAAACCTCCTGGGGGGTCAACCTGCCATGCCAGCTGATGAGAGCCTGGGTGGCGAGACCCCCTCGGGGTAAAAAGACTTAAACCTCCTGGGGGGGTCAACCTGCCATGCCAGCTGATGAGAGCCTGGGTGGCGAGACCCCCTCAGGGTAAAAAGACTTCAACCTCTTGCCTCCTGGGGGGGTCAACCTTCCATGCCAGCTGATGAGAGCCTGGGTGGCGAGACCCCCTCAAGGTAAAAAGACTTAAACCTCCTGGGGGGGTCAACCTGCCATGCCAGCTGATGAGAGCCTGGGTGGCGAGACCCCCTCAGGGTAAAAAGACTTAAACCTCCTGGGGGGTCAACCTGCCATGCCAGCTGATGAGAGCCTGGGTGGCGAGACCCCCTTAGGGTAAAAAGACTTAAACCTCCTGGGGGGGTCAACCTGCCATGCCAGCTGATGAGAGCCTGGGTGGCGTGACCCCCTCAGGGTAAAAAGACTTAAACCTCCTGGGGGGTCAACCTGCCATGCCAGCTGATGAGAGCCTGGGTGGCGAGACCCTCTCAGGGTAAAAAGACTTAAACCTCCTAGGGGGGTCAACCTGCCATGCCAGCTGATGAGAGCCTGGGTGGCGAGACCCCCTCAGGGTAAAAAAGACTTAAACCTCCTGGGGGGGTCAACCTGCCATGCCAGCTGATGAGAGTCTGGGTGGTGAGACCCCCTCAGGGTAAAAAGACTTAAACCTCTTGGGGGGGTCAACCTGCCATGCCAGCTGATGAGAGCCTGGGTGGCGAGACCCCCTCAGGGTAAAAAGACTTAAATCTCCTGGGGGGGTCAACCTGCCTTGCCAGCTGATGAGAGCCTGGGTGGCGAGATCCCCTCAGGGTAAAAAGTCAACCCCTACGAGAGATCAACCTGCCCTGCCAGCTAGTGAGAGCCTTGCAGCGGAATCATCATCGGAGCAAAGGACTTGGGCTTCCACGAGAGATCAACCGGCCTTGTCAGCTAGTGAGAGCCTAACAGCGGAATCATCATCAGAGCAAAGGACTTGGGCTTCCACGAGAGATCAACCGGCCTTGTCAGCTAGTGAGAGCCTGACAGCGGAATCATCATCGGAGCAAAGTACTTGGGCTTCCACGAGAGATCAACCATCCTTGTCAGCTAGTGGGAGCCTGACAGCGGAATCATCATCGGAGCAAAGGACTTGGGCTTCCACGAGAGATCAACCGGCCTTGTCAGCTAGTGGGAGCCTGACAGCGGAATCATCATCGGAGCAAAGGACTTGGGCTTCCATGAGAGATCAACCGGCCTTGTCAGCTAGTGAGAGCCTGACAGCGGAATCATCATCGGAGCAAAGGACTTGGGCTTCCACGAGAGATCAACCGGCCTTGTCAGCTAGTGAGAGCCTGACAGCGGAATCATCATCGGAGCAAAGGACTTGGGCTTCCACGAGAGATCAACCAGTCTTGTCAGCTAGTGGGAGCCTGACAGCGGAATCATCATCGGAGCAAAGGACTTGGGCTTCCACGAGAGATCAACCGGCCTTATCAGCTAGTGGGAGCCTGACAGCGGAATCATCATCAGAGCAAAGGACTTGGGCTTCCACGAGAGATCAACCGGCCTTGTCAGCTAGTGAGAGCCTGACAGCGGAGTCATCATCGGAGCAAAGGACTTGGGCTTCCACGAGAGATCAACTGGCCTTGTCAGCTAGTGGGAGCCTGACAGCGGAATCATCATCGGAGCAAAGGAAGAAACGAGCCACCCTCCGAGGCACTCTCAACCCTGCCAGCTGGTGTGAGCCTGGTATGAGGAGATCCTCTCGGGGGTGGGAGATTGACATATCACCTAAGCTTTTTCAATTCCAACATCCTCTAACGGGGAAAAAAGATGGGTTACATGACCCCTCCGACTCAGCTGGTCGGGGACTGGACTCATTACATCATAAAGAAAGATACATGACCCCGCCGAGGCGAGGCTTCTTCAGGGGGCCTGGGCCTGGTGGTCGCCATCCGATTACTTCCCACTAGATACCTCCATCCTGCTCAGGCTCTCCATGAGCTTCTCCATCTCCTCCGCCTTAGCCAACCAAGAGATGGTGTTGACAGCCGTGACGTAGCACTGCCTCGCCATCCGGGAGTCTCCCTTGATCCTGACCTGGATCCCATCTGAGTTGAACTTGAGACATTGGTGGAAGGATGAGGGCACGCACCGGAAGGCGCTGATGAGGGGCCTTCCGAAGATGGCGTTGTAGCTGCTTGGAGCATCAACAATGACGAACCTACAGTTCCTTGAGGTCCCTCCTAACTTTACCTGGAGTCCGACTCCTCCTTCCACCTCCGTCCTCTCTCCCGAGAATCCAAACAGAGGTCCGTCCGACGCCACTACCCTCCTTGGCTCCACCTTCATCCCCTCGAACGCCTTCTTGAAAATTACGTTGACCGAGCTTCCGTTATCAATCAAAATCCGGGAGACGGTGAAGCCTTCGACGGCTGCTTGGATGACTAGGGCGTCGCAGAAGGGATCCTCATGCTCGGGCATGTCCTTTGATGAGAAGGTGACCCTTTCCTCCGGGGGAGGGGTTTGGGATGTCGAGGCAACGCTCCGCCGATACATCACATGGAGACTTGCCTTCCGAGCGGCTTCGATCCCCACCCCCCCGTGGATCACAGCTATACCACCTTGGGGTCCTACATCGACCCGGTCCTCACACACATCATCACCTCCACCTCCTTGAGGCAGAGCTTCGATCCGCTCTGGCTGCTGCTGGGCTGGAGCTCTCGCCCCCCTCACTTCCAGGAACTCGGGGCAGGTAGCTGTTGCGTGCCCCTCCACCTGGTGGAAATCACAGTACAGTAGTGCCCTTTCTCCCCTCCTTCGGCGGGCTGGGCGATCTCTCATGTTGCCTCTTCCTCCTCCGCCTATCGCCAAGGCCTGCTGGGGTGGGGGTAGGAGCTGCCTTGGGGCTTGTCTTTAGAAGTTGAACCTCCTTTGACCCCCATGATGGTTCCCTCCATCCTGGATGAGAGCTCTTCCTGGACCATGGGCAGGTCCTCCCTGCTGCCTCCAGCCTGGCTTTGGACCCTCCTGTCTCTGGAACCCTTGAGCTCTATGCTCCTCTCTCCTTCTCCCTTCATGATGCCTCGAGCCACCTTGCTCCTTTGACTCCACCTCTGTCAACCTTGCCAACTTCTTTGCAAAGGCCGGGTTGGCTGCCTCCATGGCTATCTTCTCTGCCGCCCTTTCCATTAGCTCCTCGAAGGAGAGGGGGGCCTTCCGAGTCAAGCTCATCTTGAAGAACCCTTCGCGCAACCCCACCGTGAACGCCATCTGGAGGGCATACCCTGGCACTTCTTGGATGTCAAGGACCTCCTCCTAGAACCTATTAACGTAATGGGCCAGCGACTCCTCGACCCTTTGCTTTATCAGGAAGAGGGACTCCGGACCCTTCTTCCTCTTCTTGGAGGTGGAGAAGCGAAGCTAAAAGCTCCGGCTCAAGTCTTCGAACCCGAAGATGGACCTTGGAGGGAGTTGATGGAACCAGTCCCTCGCCTTCTCTTTCAGGGTGATCGCAAATAGACAGCACTTGAAGGTGTCCGTCATTGGCCTGATGGAGACGGCATCCTCGAACCACTGCAGATGCTGGACGGGGTCATCCTTCCCGGTATAGTAAACCATGTCTGGCTCTCTGAACCCCTCGGGGATGGGAGCTGAGATGATCAACTCACTGAAGGGTGACCCCCTAAGGGGAGCTCTCGCCACCTCCACTCGCGCGACCTGCTCGCCTGGGGGGCTAGCTCTCGCCGGGCTTGGGAACAGCTCCCGGCCTGGGAGGTCTCGCTCGACCCCCTCTACCATCCTTTCCTTCCCAGGTCTCCTATCCAGCACACTTACTTCTCCCCCTGTCGGGGTGATCTCGCCTTGCCCCCTAGGAGCCAGCTCGCCGAGACCACTCTGGGTTAGCTCGCCGAGACCCCTGGGAGCTAGCCCTGGGGGGTGGGTGTTGAGCTGTCAGCCCGAGGGGCAATGCTTCTAAGCATCCCCATGATGCCTTCGATGGAAGCCATGAACTCCTCCCTTCCTACAAAGGGTCCTAGGTTGGGGAGACCACCGAGGTCATTACTACTTCCCTGATCTCCAGTCATGACACTCTCCCGAGATTTTCTGTGCTGCTCACTATCCACGCTCACCGCACCAAAACTGTTGAAGCCAAAAATGACCGAAGCCAAAATTGACTTCTGTGGAGTCCGTCCCTTGGGGAAAGGGGTGACCTCACACCTACTACACTCGGAAGAACGTCACGGACCGAAGACTTAGGAAGCTATGAACTGACCCTCGGCTCTAGCGTGGAGGTCCCACCTCACACCCGGAAGACCTTTGAGGTCTCCCCCTTCCTAGCCAATGCTTGAGCTAGGTGCCTTGGAGGAAGAAAGCCAAAAAGATTCAAGTGGCTAAGGAATGAATGCATCCCCCCAAGGCAACCTCAAGGGTCTATTTATAGTTTTTCCAAGTCTTGGGGGTAAAATGACCAAGATGCCCTTAGGACAAAAATGCCTCAAGCCAATAGTAAACCTCCACACCGGGGGGCAAAGAGGGAAATTCCACCCCGGGGGTAAAAAGGTAAAAGCTTGCCCCAAGGAGGTCCAAGGGCGAGAACCCGCTTGGCCGGCGGTCTCGCCCCGCAAGCTGGCCGCGCGGGCGAGACCCTGCCTGGCCGGCGGTCTCGCCCCGTAAGCTAGCCGTGCGGGCGAGAACCCGCCTGGCCGGCGGTCTCGCCCCGCAAGCTGGCCGCGCGGGCGAGAACTCGCCTGGCCGGCGGTCTCGCCCCGCAAGCTAGCCGCGCGGGCGAGAACCCGCCTGGCCGGCACTCTCGCCCCGCAAGCTAGCCGTACGGGCGAGAACCCGCCTGGCCGGTGGTCTTGCCCCGCAAGCTGGCCGCGCGGGCGAGAACCCGCCTGGCCGGCGGTCTCGCCCCGCAAGCTGGCCGCGCGGGCGAGAACCCGCCTGGCCGGTGGTCTCGCCCCGCAAACTGGCCGCGCGGGCGAGAACCCGCCTGGCCGGCGGTCTCGCCCCGCAAGCTGGCCGCGCGGGCGAGAACCCGCTTGGCCGGCAGTCTCGCCCCGCAAGCTAGCCGCGCCCGCCCCTCGAAGAGGGGGGCAAGGGGGAAGGCAATATTTTCCTCCCCCTACTAGTATATTTCCAAGCTAGAGCCAAAATTGGCCACCAAGAGCCCAAAATATCCAAAAAGCTTAAAAGCTTAAAACTGGCCCTGCGCCTGCCAAAGGGACCCTACTCCGCGAATACGGGTTGTACAGGTTAGCTAGGCGGTTTGTTAATTGTCTTGGTGTTTACTGGTTGGTGTTCTGGACGGTGTCCTTTCTCATGTTTGGTATTCTAGATCAGCTATCTATAAATAGAGGAGGTCTCTTTCTTGTACATTTAGAACAATTGGTAAGTGCATCCTGCGGTCTGGCTCGTTGAGCCCGTCTAAGGAGAAACGATTTGGAGGTAGAACATAGAAAGGTTCTATTGGCGGTCTTGAGTTTTATATAATTATCAAGTTGAAGAGAAGTGTATCTTGTTGTGTTGTGGTGTGGTAGCTGGCGGGTAGTGAAGATTGAGGTCGTAGCGAGTAGTGAAGTGATCTATCTCTCTCTGTTTGCCAGCAAGTTAAAGAGGTTATACATCGTCGAGCTGTGGCTTAGGCGCTCTCTCCTAGTGGTGAACGAAAAGTTTCGCCTAGTGGGGCCTAGAGGTAAAATTAACCGGATGTCCTTACAGGGCTGCAAATAGCCTTCTAGAACTGCGGAGTTTGGCCGTGGACAGACCACTTTTGGTTGCATATAGCTATTTTGAACAGCGGAGCGACGTTATTGGCAGACCAACTTTTTGGAATCTATTATTAGACCTACGGGGTATCTCAGAAGGGAAGCTTTCTCATTTTCTCAAGTCTTTAGGCCCTTTCTGAGGTATTTTTAGCTCAGCACTTGCTAAAGAGGAGAAGCGCTCTGAGATATTCTGGGTTAGTGGAGGGACCTCCATATTGTAGCCCAGAGTCAGTTCATTAGTTCTAGCAGCCGGTCAAGAGCCTAAGTCCGTGAGAAGTAGTTGTAAGCTATACCCCAGGGTCCAGACTCTCGTTGGGACCAATTTTGGCTCCAACATTTCTGATGCGGTGAGCATGGACTATAACGGACACAAGAAAATCTCAAACCAAGCTTCATGGCTAGAGGCGAGGACGAGGGAGCTGGCTTGGGAGGTTCTCCACCTCCCCCGAGTGGGGTGATGTTGGGGATGTTGGAGGACTTCAGGCGGGAAGTCTTGCAAACCATCCACTTAGCATTCGCCGCGAGAGGCGAGTGGGCTACACCCCCTGTTCCGGTAGTCGTGGCCCCTTCTTTTGGCGAGAACGCTCCTGGATAGCGTCCTGGGAAGGAGATCTCGGCGGAAAGTGGAGAGAGGGATATCATCGGGTGGGAAATCTTCCTGGGGTAGGCTAGTGCGGATAGGGTTAGCGAGCCAAGGCCGCGAGATGTACCCACTCGCCCGGTTGGGGGCTGAAGCCCTTTCAGTGAGTTGATTGTCTCGGCCCCAGTTCCTGACGGGTTTAGGGATCCACATATTTCTTACTACACGAGCAATGATGACTCAGTGCAGCAAGTTTAGTGGTTTGAGGATGTCGTTTCCATAAGGCAGATGTCATACTCTTTCAAATGCCGGCTCTTTGCCATCACTCTGAAGGAGAAGGCCAGGGAGTGGTTTCATCAGCTTCCCGCGAGTTCCATCTACTGATTCAAAGATCTGCATCGAGGGTTCCTGTTAAGGTTCTCAACTTCGAAGAAGAGGAAGAAGGGGGAGGAGTGCTTATTCGCCATTAAGCAGAATCCGGAAGAAATGTTGGGACACTATGTCAATCGGTTCTAAGAAGAGATCCTTCTGGTTCAGGAAGTTCCCGGGTATACACTAATGCTTGCCTTCACCCTAGGTTAGAGGTTGGGATTCTTCAGCATGGAGCTGAAAAGAGTGCCCCCCTCTCTTTTGAAGAGTTAATGGAGAGGGCGACGAAGGAGGTAGAGATCGGGGTGGCCAACCCGGCGTTCACCAAGAAGCTGGCCAAGTTAGCAGAGGAGGATGTGAAGGAGCCGGGAGCAGGGAAGCAGGGAGAAGAGAGGAGGAGAGAAGAGCCCCGAGGACAAGGGCAATATTAAGGTTGGGGTCATAGGGATCCAAACAACCGGTTGGCCTGGAAGTCTTAGGAGGGTCATCCCCAGGGGCAGGGGGGAGGACTCCAAGGTGGAGGAGACTTTTGTGGAAAGGGACGGTTTAATTCACTAGTATGGAGGCATGGGCAGAGGCCCCCCCCCCCTATCGCAACAGCAAGAGGCGATGACAATCTCCCGAGGAAGGGGATGAGACAATGGGCTAGAGGAGGAGGTAGGAGGAGAGGGGGCAAGGTGGCATTGCCTTTCTGTGACTTCCATTAGGAGGAAGGTCACGCGACGACCACCTGCCTAGAGTTTTTGGAGGTGAGGGAAGCCAGAGGACAGGTTCAGCAGCAGTCATCCATGAGAATAGAGGAAGTTCTGTCCGAGAGAGGAGAAGATAGATGCGAGGACAGGGTCGACGTGGGGGCCCGAGGAGGGATCGAAGTGATCTACGAGGGAGTAGGGATTGAAGCCACCCGTAAGGGGAGCTTCCAAAACATGTAAAGGAGGAGCGTCGCCTCGACCTCCCTGACTCCTCCCCAGGAGGAAAAGATCACCTTCTCGTTAAAAGATATGCCAGACTACGAAGACCTGTTCTGCGACGCTTTGGTGATCCAGATAGCCATCAAAAACTTCAAGGTCTCCCGCATTCTGGTTGACAATGGAATTTCCGTGAATGTGATCTTTAAGAAGTCTTTTGACGAGATGAGGTGGAATCCCGGAGGGTGCTGGCCTCTCACGGACCCCTATTCGGATTTTCAGGGGAAAGGAAAGAATTCGAGGGAGGGGTAGGATTGCATGTGATGTTGGGGGTGTCAAGGAATTGTCGGTTCATTATTATTGACGCTCCGAGCAACTACAACGCCATATTTGGGCAGTCCCTCATCAGTGCCTTTCGTTGCGTCCCCTCCTCATACCAACAGTGCCTCAAGTTCAACAGTTGGGGAGTCCAAGTCCGGATCTAGGGAGACCCAAAGGTGGCAAGGCAGTGTTACGCGACGACCGTCAACACCATATCCTGGATGACGGAAGCGGAGGAGTTGGAGAAGGAGATAGCAGCGCAGGAAGAGGCTGGAGAGGAGGCTACGGAGAAGGAGCAGGGGGAAGGTGAAATAATGGTTGAGACCCAGGGAGGCGGAGAAGTGTATTCGCAGGGAAGTCAGCCAGAGGCGATGGAGGTTGAGGAAGCAGGTGGGGAGGAGGAGCCTGAGCAGGGGAAGGAGCTGAGGATCTGAAGGGAGCTGTCCAGGTTAGAGCCAGCAGAGGTGGTCGTGGAGATGGAAGTCTTCATCAAGGCAGGAAAGACGGAAAGGGTGCGGATCAGCGACGGCTTGAGGCTTGAAGATCAGGAGAGGATGTCGGAGTGCATCTAAAAGAACATCGACATCTTTGCTTGGAGCGCGGCAGACATGTCAGGCATCGATGCGGATGTGGCATGCCACCTTATGAACCTCGACCCTAAGACACGTCCTATTCTCCAGAAGAGGAGGACCATCACCACAAAGCTGGAGGAGCCCATCTGCGAGGAGGTGAAAAAGCTCCTCGAAGTAGGTTTTGTATCGGAGATCCAGTATCCAGGCTGGGTCTCTAACGCGATTATGTTTAAAAAGGGGTATGGGCGGTGGAGAATGTGTGTGGACTTTTCACTTTTAATTAAATCATGCCCTAAAGATTGCTACCCCCTGCCTCGGATCGACGTGCTGGTTGACTCATCCGTCAGTTTTTCTATAATGAGTTTCTTATATGCTTTTTCAGGTTATCATCAGATTCGGATGCATCCACCTGATGTTAAAGATGTATCTTTCATCACAAGGGAAGAGTGTTTCAGCTAAAAGATGATGACCTTTGGGCTGAAGAACACGGGAGTAACATACCAACGCATGATGGACCGGGTCTTCCAAGGCCAGAGGGGAAGGAACCTGGAGGTATACGTTGATGATCTTATGGTGAAGAGCAGGGATATGGACTCCCACTTACTCGACTTAGAAGAAATGTTTGCCACCTTGCGGAAATACAAGATGCGGCTAAACCCCCTAAAGTGCGTCTTTGGGGCAAGCCGAGGAAAGTTCCTCGGCCATATTCTAACCCCCGCGGGGGTAGAGCCTAACCCGGACAATATAAAGGCTGATGGGCAAGCTCGTCGGGCTAAGTAGGTTTCTTTCCCGGGCTAGGGAAAAATGCTCACCCTTCTTCAGAGTGATGCAGGGGAATCAAAAATTTGAGTGGACAAAAGAATGTGAAGAGGCTTTCCAAGCAATGAAGGGTCAACTCTCCCGAGCACCGCTCCTTCAAGGCCTGAAGGAGGGGGAGGACCTGACATTGTATCTAGGAGTGGGATCAGAGGTCGTAAGCTCCGTCTTGGTCAGGGAAGAAGGGAAGAAGCAGTTACCCATCTACTATGTCAGCAGGATCTTGAAGAAGGCGGAGCTGCGCTACCCTATCCTGGAAAAGTTGGCTTTCTCGTTAGTCATCTCGGCTAGGAAGCTTAGGTCGTACATTCAGGCCCATTCGATCAAGGTAGTAATGGACCACCCCCTGCGCAAGATTTTTGAAGGGGTGGAGCACTCGGGGTGGTTGACCAAGTGGTCCATCGAGCAAAGCGAGTTTGACATCACCTTCGTGCTACGACTCTCCATCAAAGCACAAGCTGTAGCCGATTTCTTAGCCGATTACATCATCGAGGTAGAGGGAGAAAGGCCGCCGCCGCAGGATGCTTGAAAGATGTTGGTTGACAGAGCATCAGGGAGACATTCCCTAGGGGGAGGGTAGTGTCGGTAAGCCCTCAGGGGGTCACCATAGAATAGGTCGTGTTCCTTCACTTCCCTGTCACCAACAATCAGACAGAGTATGAGGCAGTCATAGCAGGGTTGCGGCTGGACAAGGAGCTCGGGGTACATGAGGTGGAGGTATTCACTGACTCATTGGTGGTGGCGTCACAAATCCGGGGTGATTATGAAACCAGGGATACTACTCTCATAAAATACTTGTCCAAGGTAAAGGCGATCGTTGGTGGGTTCCGAGCATTTTCCATTCAGCATGTCCTCAGGGAGGAGAATACGGCGGCCGATCAGTTGGCCAAATTTGGACCCCAAGCCGGAGGAGCACTGACGGAACTGTTCTATCCAACGGTCGAAGAAGGTGAATTGATGGAAGTGGATCGGCGCCCCTATTGGGTGGATCCCTTCATAACTTTCTTAACCACGGGTAAACTTCCAGAATGGACCAAGGAAGTGAAGGGCCTCAGGCACAAATCGGCACACTACCTGATGTATGAAGGAGAGCTGCATTAGAAGATGTTGTTAGGGCTCCTGGCGCGATGCGTAGTGGAAGATGAGATCCCGAAGATCCTGGAGGAGATACACTCCGGCGAATACATCAGTCATTCGGGAGGCAGAACTTTGGAATCAAGGGTGGTTAGGCAGGGGTACTTCTGACCATCTCTGAGGAAGGATACGACAGAATTTGCGAGAAGGTGCCAAAAGTGTCAGTTGTTCGCCCCACTCCAACTCTTGCCCGTCCAAAGGCTTCAAAGCATCACGACACCCTGACCCTTTGCTATTTGAGGGATGGATTTGGTTGAGCCTTTTCCCCAGGCAAGCGGGTAGAGGAGGATCCTTTTGGTCATGATAAATTATTTCTCAAAGTGGCTGGTGGTCAAGGCACTCGCCAAGGTGACATCCCAGGTGATCCGCAACTTTGTCTAGGGGAGATCATATGTCGGAATGGGCTTCCCCAGGCCATCATCACTGACAACGGACCTCAGTTCGCTAGTGAGGAGTTCATCAGCTTCTGCGCTCAGCTAGGGATAGATCTCAGGTTCGCCTCCGTTCACCACCCCAAGAGCAATGGTCAGGTGGAGACAGCTAATAAGATCATCGTGAATCTGCTAAATAAGAAGGTAGAAAATCTGAGGGGAAGTTGGGTAGAACAGCTTCCCTCAGTGTTGTGGGCCCTGCGGACCACCCCCAACACGGCAACTAGAGAGACCCCATTCTAACTTTCTCATGGGTGCGAGGCAATCCTGCCCGTGGAGTTCGAGGTCTGATCGCCTCGAGTCGTAGCCTCTAGCGGAGGAGATGAGGAGTGGAGGGAAGAAAACAAAGGGGATCTGCGACTCTCGCTAGATATGATAGAAGAACTTCGAAACACGGCCGCTGTCAGGCAGGAGGAGATCAAGCGACGGATGGTCAAGTACTTTGACAAGCATGTCCGGATCAAGCAATTCCAGGAAGGTGATCTATTCCTAAAGAAAGTCGACGCCGCTGGAAGGTCTGCGGCCAGAGGAAAGCTCAATCCTAATTGGGAGGGTCCTTACATAGTCAAAAAGGCCCTGGGGTCGGGAGATAGTCTGACGCCAACTCTAGAATGTGGAAGGGGTGTCTTTTAAATTTTCACTCAAGATGATCAACGAGATAGTCTGACGCCAAATTAATATTCTCAGAGCTATCAAGATCACACCTTGATCAAGCGGAAACTGGGAAAGCAAGCTCAAACACTAGAAGCAGACAGAAGGAACAAGCAGATCATATTTTTATTATCTTCTTTACAGGGCGAGGTATACGTGGCGAGACATGATTTCGCCAGTACACAATAAAAAACAGAAAAGATTACAAGTATCAATCTGAGCGGACAAAATCAGAGACTGTCAAGACCGCCCAGTCCGCCAAAGTCGTCGAGACCGCCTAAACTGCTGCTAGATGACAAAAAAGAACACGGAGTCCGCCGAGACCGCGAGGTCGCGCGGACACACCGTTATTCGTTGAACTACTCTGCAAGCCACCGAACTGAAGGAACAAGCCGCTGAGTTCGCCGAGACCGGCAGACAGATTATTGAACTTGGAAATGCTGAAGGAGAGAAGACTGACTAGTCGCAATTGCAACCTGCAGAAATCGCTGATTGTTAACCACAAGCTCCACTGATTCCTGACCGCAGTCAGAACCAGACTCCTGGCTTCTCAGTGTTAGCCGCACAACCTGCAAACAGCAACCAGTTAACACTTCTCAATCCGCACGAAGAAGAAAAATGAGGCCGCAGCAATTAACCAACGCTAGACTTATTGTTCCCTCAGTTAAAGTTGATGTGACGGGGGTCCTATTTATAGGCGCGGCGAGAAGTATGGTCACCTCCCTAGAGGATAGGATCACCACCCTTGTCCGCAGCTAGCACAAGGCAGTCCGCAAGGACAAGGCCGGACACCAGCCAAACCGTCAGGTACCAAGGCACGAAACCAGTCCACAAAAACTGGCGGACACCGCATCAGTCCGCAAGCTGTCCACAACCAACAAACAATCCGCCCGGTCAACCAGCGGACAGTGCGGACAAGCGAGCACCGCATCTGTAACAACTCCATCTGTTAAATAACATATAATAGAAGGTCTGGCCGGGGCCCCACACTATATGCCACAAACCGGCGGGGAGGTCACAGGTTAATACCAAAACAGGTACGCATCCTAACACAGAGCATACTAGCGGAAGCTTTTAATGTTAAACTGAACTCAAACCATGAATGTACACTATATATAAACAACCACATTTATATATACACACGAAAGAATGTACAAAAAATACTCAAGAGTTTGGCCTTAAGGCCTTACAGTTACGCTTTACAAGTGTGGATTACAAACATTGGCGCGCAGGCCGACCACACATGAACATAAAAAAGCCTTTGCTCAGCCTTCGAGGGCCAGCAGCAGTAGCAGGGGCTTCAGCCCTCTATTTCCCCTCAGCTCTCCAGCACCTACACAGGGACAGCCCACCATTTTTGTGACAAACAAGGAAACGGTCAGCATTCAGCTGACCAATTTATAACTACCCTGCCCCTTTCCCAGGGCATTGGTATTCCTTCCCTGCAGGCATAGCTTTCACAATCAGATATATCATATAATGTGCACTCACGCACAATTAATATATCACAATCGTCAGCCACGCGGCCCGACGATCCGTGCACTCATGGCACATTTTTGGTGTACCGGCGAACAAGGGTCCCACCATCGTTCAAGGTCCAAAAACCAACGGTATTGAGTATTTAGTCTTAATGGCGCGCATGTCTAAGACTCTCATTATGCGCTCCAACGAGACCAATAAATAGGTATACCAGTTGGTCAGACATAACGCGGGTATAGATCAGCCACCCCCCCCCCCCCCCCCCCCCCCGTTGCTCAAGTCGCCATGCCATCATCGAATACCGAAGTACTCATGGCCAATTTACAAGAGCGGGTTGGTTTCACCTTTCCTGTTCGACACTAAGCCTTTTTAAGAGCACACAGCTCACAATAGCCACACTGTCCACCAAGGACTGGCTTCACAATCCAAAAAGGGGATATAATGTCAGCGTTCCTCGCAGTCGTTTGGCGGGCTCAGCAGAACTCACTTTCTGCACCCAAACACACCCAAACATGGCATACAACACAAGAATCACGAGGGTATTTTCCTGGAATTCCACTCCAGTACTTCCTGTTACTACCCTTCACAGGCACAACCCATCGACTCCACAAACTACATGTTTATACGCGGAGTCTTCTCCGGTGCGCAAAATACAACATCACCAATCCAGACCAACCTGTCCAGATGGGCTTCACACAGCATGCCTATTCTGTACTACACAATTCCGGATCTATATGCAAGACTGAGGATTACAAGAATCAACCCTAGGAAATCCCTCAACAACCACCTTTTGGTGGGGGAAATCCAAAAACATGCCAAAATGAGGACTTCACATGTCCAAGAAGGAAGATCATTACCCTTGATGATCTCTTTGAAGCCATGGAATTCTAGCTGGATAGCAAGCACCACAACGCTCTCGCCTCCACAAAGCTGGACTCAGCTTGCAATTCCGAACGCTGAAGCTCCACCGGCAGCCAGATCTCTTCTCTTCTTCCTCCTTGATCTCCCTTCTCTCTATTCTTTTAGAAAGAGAATAGCCAAGCTTTGAATGAGAGATAACTCTCAAGTCCTGGACTTAACTCAGCAGGGAGAAGCTTTGACCCTTAGATCCCATCTGAAGGAAATGAACGGCCACAAACTGCCCTGAAAATTCTATTTTTGGGGCTGACACGGCCTGTGACACGGCCGTGTCACAGGCCGTGTACTGTAAGCGGTACACGAACCGACTTACCTAGAATAGGACACGCCCGTATCACAGGCCGTGTGTCCTAACACGGCTTCACACATGCTCGTGTCTAGCCCGTATTCACCAGACCTCAATGCCCTGGACAATCCCAGAGAAGGACACGGCCCTGTGACACGCCCGTGTCACAGGCCGTGTGCCTAGACACAGCTGCAGACACGCCCTTTCCCAGCCGTGTTCAATAGGCCGCACAAACCTGACCAAAATCCGAGGAGGACACGCCCGTGTCTCAGGCCGTGTACCCTCTCGACAAATGTCGAGTGCAGTTCGTCGAGTACTTGAGACGATACAGAGAAGGACACAGCTTGGGATACGACGTGTCTCAGGCCGTGGGCCTCACTCGAGACATACTCGAGACCAAAATCACACTCGAGTAAACAGAGCAGGACACGCCCTGGGACACGCCCGTGTCCCAGGCCATGTTGCCCAGCCTGAACTCAAATTTTGGGATTTTGGGGTGTTACAACCCCCCTCCTTACAATAAATTTTGTTCCGAAATTTGCACACAGTAAGAAAAAACAGCAATCAAGATGTTATAACTTCACAAAATTTGATACAACTTGACACGCACTTTACATCAGTTTACACAAATAACTCGGGAAACTCAGCCCGCATGGTCTGCTCTCGCTCCCATGTTAGCTCCTTACAACCACAGTTGTCCCATCGGACCTTGACCTTCTCGATTGTCTTGTTTCGCAACTATTTTTCGGCTCTATCCTCGATCCGAATGGGCCTAACTTTCGTCGTTAGCCCAAATTCGACTGGTACACGATCGTTTGCAATCATTTGAGCTGAATATTTCACGGCTTTTCGAAGCACTGATATGTGGAACACATCATGCAACCCACTCAATTCTGCCGAAAGAGCTAGCTGATATGCAGCTTCCCCAACTCGCTCCACCACTTCAAACGGACTAAGATATCTCGAACTTAACTTTTTCAGACGCCGAATCCTGGACACACCTTTTAAGGGTTTGATCTTTAAATAGACCCAATCGCCCACCGCAAACTCGACGTTTCGGTATTTGGCGTTATAATATTTGGCTTGTTTATCTTGGGCTATCAGTAGCCTCTCTCGAATAGAGCATATCATCGAATTAGTTTCTTCGACTTCTTTATGCCCATATAGTTTAGATTCACCTGTTTCCTCCCAAGCTAACGGTGTACGGCATTTCCGCACATATAAAGCTTCAAACGGTGTCATACCGATACTCGCTTGATAGCTATTAATATAGGCAAACTCTGCCATATAGAGATGATCTTCCCATCTCTTTCCAAAATCCAAGGCGCACATTCGGAGCATGTCCTCCATCGTTCTGTTGGTCCTCTCAGTTTGGCCATCCGTTTGGGGATGAAAGGTCGTACTGTATGATAACTTTGTGCCCAACAACCGATGGATTAGCCTCCAATCATTTGAAGTGAATCGCTCATTATGGTCACTTACGATGCTACGGGGAACACCGTGCAATCGTACAATCTGCTCAACATAGAGCTTTGCCAATACTTCCACTGAATCGTCCCTCTTGTTTGGTAGGAAGTGAGCCACTTTAGTCAACTGGTCTATGATCACCCAAACCGAATCGTTCCCGCGTTGAGACCTCAGCAACCCGTGCACGAAATCCATCGAAATATCATCAAACTTCCATTCCGGAATAGGTAACGACTTCAGGAAACTTCCGGGCTTCTTGCATTCCGCCTTCACCAAGGCACATGTTTGACATTTTGCCACATAACGTGCTATGTCTTTCTTTAATCCTGGCCACCAGAATAACTTTTTCATGTCCTTGTACATCTTTGTGCTCCCTGGGTGAATTGAGTACTTTTTAATGTGAGCCTCATACATCAACTCTTCCCACAACTTACCCATACTTGGGACGCACAAACGACCCTCTTTCCGCAAAAGGCCGTCATACCAGGAGAATTGGTCATTTGAATCATCCATTGCATAGCGTTGGAGACTTTCATCAAGCTCCGTTGCTCGTCGAACCTTGTCCGCAAGGTCATATTATACCTTTGTCCAGTTCAAGCATGCATCGGCTATGGAATTCTTGTCAACACAAGAAATATCTAACGCTTCCAACTCCTAGATCAGACGCTCATCATGCATCTGCAACCAATTTGCCCTTATCGGAGTCCTATGACTCAAGGCATCTGCAACCACGTTTCCCTTCCCGAATGAATATCAAAGGTGTAGTCCCCGAGGAACTCCATCCACCTCTATTGTCGCATATTGAGATCCTTCTGATTCAATAGGTATTTTAGGCTCTTATGATCTGTAAAGATATCCACTTTCACACCATATAGATAGTGTCGCCACAATTTAAGTGCAATGATCACCGCCGTCAAATCCAAGTCGTGGACGGGATAATTCCGCTCATGCACTTTCAACTGGCGTGAGCCATAAGCAATCACTTTGCCAAACTGTAGAAGAACGCAGCCTAAGCCGCTCCCTGAAGCATCACTATAAATCTCATAGCCGTCTGTATCACATAGCGATATCAACACAGGCGTCGTGGTCAAACGACTCTTTAGCTCTTCAAAAGCTCGTGCGCACTCTGGTGACCAAAAGAACATCTGATCCTTCCTCGTTAATGTGGTAAGAGACAAAGCGATCCGTGAGAAATTTTCCACAAAATGTCTGTAGTAGCCTGCCAGTCCAAGGAAACTCCTGACTTCGGACACTGAAGACAACACTGGTCACTCTCGTATGACACTTATCTTTACCGGATCCACTGCAATGCTCTCTCCACTTACCATGTGGCCAAGAAAAGCCATTGCCGACAGCCAAAACTCACACTTTGAGAACTTGGCATAGAGCTTATTTCTCCACAGGGTATGCAACACCAACCGTAAATGGTTCGCATGATCAGCTTCAGATTGAGAGTACACCAAGATATCATCAATGAATACTATCACAAATAAGTCTAAATACTCTCGGAACGTTCGGTGCATTAGATCCATGAACATCGATGACACATTACATAGCCCAAACGGCATTATAGTGAACTCATAATGACCGTAGCGTGTTCCAAACGCTGTCGTGGGAATGTCACCTTCCTGAATCCTCAATTGGTAATATTCAGATTTCAAATCCAATTTAGAATGGATGGTTGACCCCCTAGATGATCGAACAAGTCATCTATCCGTGAAAACAGATACTTGTTTTTCTTTGTCAGCTTATTCAATTCACGATAATCAATACACAACCGTAAACTATCGTCCTTCTTTTTCACAAATAGAACAGGTGCGCTCCAAGGTGACATACTTGGGCTTATATAACCCTGTTCCAGCAACTCTTGCAATTGAACTTTCAGTTCTGCCATTTCCTTTGACGCTACACGATATGGCGAGCAGGCCACAGGTTTCGCACCTGGCACCAACTCAATCGAGAAGTCGATCTCCCGCTGGGGTGGTAACCTAGAAAGATCCTTAGGAAACACATAGGCAAACTCCGACACAATCGGAACATCATTCACACTGGCCCTTGGCTCAACAGCCTGAATAAGCGTGAAGAATAACTCTGCGCCGTTCCGAACAACATTGACGACTTGGAGAGCAGACATCAAGGTCCCGCCTACTCCTCGCATACCAGCGATCTTACTCTCAAGATCAGTACTCTGGCTCAGTGTGATCTCCTTTGAATTGCAATCAATAAAGGCACGCTGCTCCGAGAGCCAGTCCATACCAAAGATCACATCAAATTCTGATATCGGTAGCACAAATGCGCTCAAGCCGAAATCCCAACTTCCTATTTGAACTGCCACATCGCAAGCCCTATCCGCAAGCATCACACATCCATTCGGTAATAACACCTTAACACTATCTATCGTCACATGACTAGGTACTCCAATTCGAGCTACGAAGTCCTTAGACAGAAATAAGTGTGAAGCACTCGTATCGAATAGTGCTCTCACTGGGTTGTTCTGAATCAGGACAAAGCCTAAGACAAACACATCATACAAAAGCTACACCCAAGGTATGCAATATAAAAAGCAATCAATATCTTAACTCGTACCTGTGACGACGTCACTTTGCTTTATGGCCTCTTGCTGGCCAATATTATAGACTCGGGGCTGCGCCTGGGATGCAGAGGACTCCACCACTGCTTTTCCCTTCTCAGCATAAAACGCTCCCGTCTTCTTTTCCACCTTTGGCGTACCAACCCGACAGTCACTGGATATATGTCCCACTTTGCCACACGTAAAGCAGGTACATGACTCTTGCTTTGCCGTTTCTCCCGACGCAACTGAAGAAGGGGCCTGTCTCGAAGATTTGGACCTCTTTCTCCACTTCTTTTGGTAGTTTGATTTTCCAGGACGGGGCACTTTGAACTCAAACTTCGTCATAGTCAAGTCCCTCTTTCCTTACACCCATTTCATATCACTCTCCAGCGCACAAGCAGTATCAACCAATGCCTGAAATCCATGGTTCACCGAACTCGAGAGCAGGAATCTCAACTCATCCCGCAACCCTTCGTAGAACCTATTGGTTTTCCGTTGTTCATCAACGAAGATAGACCCCGCATAACGACCCAACCTTGTAAACTCGTGCAAGTAAGTATCCACACTACTTTCACCTTGTGTTAGACGTTAGAACTCATTTTCCATGGCGATGCGTTTTGCACTGGTAAGTGCTTTGCCAAAAATTGTCGTGAAAACTCCTCAATCGAGACTTGTGTTAATTGCCTGCCCGCTAGGTGATATAACTCTATCTCGTCCCACCATAGCCGAGCCTCTCCTTCCAACAAGAAGGTGGACAAGGTGATCTTCTGATCTTCCTCCGTCCTTATCGCTGTTAATATACGCTTGACGCGCGACAACCAATCTTCTGCTTGTACGGGGGTTCCCGCACCCATAAACGTCGGAGGATTGAAGCTCATAAAATGCTTCTACTGCCGCTCATCTGCTCGAGGATCAACAGCCTCAACAGGTTATGGTCTTACAACAACCCGTTCTGGCACCACTGCCGGCTGCGCTTGCCCAATAGGTTGTGCATGAAACATGGAAAATAGCGCCTCAGCAACTAAGCAGACTGTTTCCGAAGAAGAAGGAGGTGTGGGCACCTCATCTAGTGTCGCACTCTCATTAGAACGCTGAGGCTCCGATTGCCTAGTAGAACTACGAGTCACCTATAGGTGAACAAGACACACTTTAGCGACCTTGCACAAGCAATCACAACAATATAGGAACGCGCAGGTTCCTCAAACAGGAGTATTTACATTCCTTAGTGGACATTCCAGAGTTCATTAATGTTAAAGCGGATCGCATTGACATGTGCTCGCCACCCCACAAAAAAATTCGACCATGAATTCGAAAGAGGAAGACCGAGACAAGCTGATATCAAAATGTAACAACTCCATCCGTTAAATAACATATAATAGAAGGTCCGGCCGGGGGCCCACACTATATGCCACAAATAGGCGGGGAGGTCACAGGTTAATACCAAAACAGGTACGCATCCTAACACAGAGCATACTAGCGAAAGCTTTTAATGTTAAAATGAACTCAAACCATGAATGTCCACTATATATAAACAACCACATTTATATATACACACGAAGGAATGTACAACAAATACTCAAGAATTTGGCCTTAAGGCCTTACAGTTACGCTTTACAAGTGTGGATTACAAACATCAGCGTACAGGCCAGCCACACAGGAACATAACAAAAGCCTTTGCTCAGCCTTCGAGGGCCAACAGCAGCAGAAGCAGCAGGGGCTTCAACCCTCTATTTCCCGCTCAGCTCTCCAGCACCTTCACAGGGACAACCTACAATTTTTGTGGCAAACAAGGCAACGGTCAGCATTCAGCTGACCAATTTATAACGACTCTACCCCTTTCTCGGGACAGTGGTATTCCTTCCTTACAGACATAGCTTTCACAAGCAGATATATCATACAATGTGCACTCACGCACAATCAATATATCACAACCGTCAGCCACGCGGCCCGACGATCCGTGCACTCAGGGCACATTCTTGGTGTACCGGCGAACCAGGGTCCCACCACCGTTCAAGGTCCGAAAACCAACGGTATTGAGCATTTAGTCTTAATGGCGCGCAGGCCTAAGACTCTCATTATGCGCTCCAATGAGACCAATAACTAGGTCTACCAGTCAGTCAAACATAATGCAGGTACAGATCAGCCACCCCCTGTTGCTCAAGTCGTCATGCCATCATCGAATACTGAAGTACTCATGGCCAATTTACAGGCGCGGGTCGGTTTCACCTTTCCTGTTCGGCACTAAGCCTTTTTAATAGCACACAGCTCACAATAGTCACACTGTCCACCAAGGACTGGCTTCACAATCCAAAAGGGGAGATAATGTCAGCGTTCCTCGCGGTCGCTTGGCGTGTTCAGCAGAACTCACTTTCTGCACCCAAACTCACCCAAACATGGCATACAACACAAGAATCACGAGGGTATTTTCCTAGAATTCCACTCCAGTACTTCATGTTACTACCCTTTATAGGCACAACCTATCGACTCCACAAACTACACGTTTATACGCGGAGTCTTCTCCGGTGTGCAAAATACAACATCACCAATCCAGACCAACTTGTCCAGATGGGCTTCACACAGCATGCCTATTCCGTACTACACAATTCAAGATCTATATGCAAGACTGGGGATTACAAGAATTAACCCAAGGAAATCCCTCAACAGCCACCTTTTGGTGGGGGAAATCCACAAACATGCCAAAATGTGGACTTCACATGTCCAAGAAGGAAGATCATTACCCTTGACGATCTCTTTGGAGCCATAAAATTCTAGTCGGATAGCAAGCACCGCAACGATCTTGCCTCCATAAAGCTGGACTCGGCTCGCAATTCCGAATGCTGATGCTCCACCGGTGGCCGGATCTCTTCTCTTCTTCCTCCTTGCTCTCCCTTATCTCTATTCTTTTAGAAAGAGAATAACCAAGCTTTGAATGAGAGATAACTCTCAAGTCCTGGACTTAACTCAGCAGGGAGAAGCTTGGACCCTTAGATCCCATCTGAAGGAACTGAACGACCACAAACTGCCCTGAAAATTCTGTTTTTTAGGTTGACACGGCCTGTGACACGCCCGTATCACAGGCCGTGTACTGTAAGCGGAACACGAACTGACTTACCTAGAACAGGACACGTCATGTGACACGCCCGTGTCATAGGCTGTGTGTCCTGACACGGCTTCAGACACGCCCATGTCTAGCCCGTGTTCACCAGGCCTCAATGCCTTGAACAATCCCAAAAAGGACACGGCCCTGTGATACGCCCGTGTCACAGGCCATGTGCCTAGACATAGCTGCAGACACGCCCTTGCCCAGCCGTGTTCAATAGGCCGCACAAACCTGGCCAAAACCCGAGGAGGACACGACCTCTGACACGTCCGTGTCTCAGGCCGTGTACCCTCTCGACAAACGTCGAGTGCAGTTCGTCGAGTACTCGAGACGACACATAGAAGGACACGTCTTGGGACACGCCCGTGTCCCAGGCCATGTTCCTCACTCGAGACACACTCGAGACCAAAATCACACTCGATTAAATAGATCAGGACACGCCCTGGGACACGCCCGTGTCCCAGGTCGTGTTGCCCAACCTGAACTAAAATTTTGGGATTTTGGGGTGTTATAACATAAACCCGCAACATGTCCACGACCAACAGGCACTCCACTCGGCCAATCCTTCCTTCATCTTGTCGAAGCTTTAGCCATAAATCCAGAGGAGTAGAGCAACTCTTCCCTTCCCTCATACCGAATCGATTCACAATGCGATCCGCATATCCTTTTTGGGAAATGAGTATCATGCGCGCTCTCCTTCCTCTCCACTTCGAGACCGAGAAAGTGATGAAGCTCTCCCAAGTCTTTCATCTCAAAGCGAATAGCTAGCTTAGCCCTGAGCCTAACTACCTCCTCCTCGGAATTCCCTGTGATGATCATGTCATCAACATACAGTAGGACCAAGACCTGAAGCTCCCCCTTCTTCTTGATGAACAAGCTTGAATCCGAGTTGGAAGCAAGATATCCGCAAAATTGGAGGTATTCTTCTATCTTACCATACCAAGCTCTTGGAGCCTGCTTCAACCCGTAGAGAGCCTTCTTGAGTTTACAGACGTAGTCCAGATGAACTTCAGAGACAAATCCAAGCGACTGATCCATGAAGAAGTCCTTATCAATCTCCCCGTAAAGAAAAGCGTTCTTTATGTCAAGCTGCCATATCCTCCATCCTTGGCAAGTAGCCAAGGAGATCACCACCCGAACCGAAGTCATCTTCGTGACTGGACTAAACGTCTCCTCATAGTCCTATCAATACTATTGTGAGAATCCTCGAGCAATAAGGCGAGCCTTGTATCTTTTGATGCTTCCATCAGCCTTTTTCTTCAACTTGTGCACCCACTTACAAGTCACTAGAGTAATGTCATCAACCCTGGGCACAAGGTCCTAGGTTCCATTCTTCTTGAGAGCAGTCATCTCCACTTCCATGGCATCTTCCCACTCCTTAACTCCAGTGGACTCATTGAAGCTTGAAGGCTATCGGGCATCCAGACGGCCTGCAATGAAATAGGAGACAAAGCTTATTGTATTCCCTTCACAGTATCGAGTTGGTGGCTTGATCGTCCTCTTTGATCTCCGAAGGGTCTGCTCCTTGCTCATGACCTTCGTTGCTTATTCAGGCTCAACTCAATTTTCGGGCAAACTTTGAGCAATGCTCCCCCTGCTTCCTGAACCAGAAGCCTCTGCCCCAGAGCTTGAAGAAATAGGAGCTGCTGGTGATACAGCAAGCTCCTCTTGAAGAACTTTAGCAGCCACCTTCTGCTCTTCATCAATCTTGCTATCTGGTAGCTCAACCGAGCTTCCTCTATTTGATGTCAGTTCATCAAATACCACTTCTCTTGATACAACAGACTTCTTCGTCGCAGGATTCATGCACTTCCATCCCTTCTTCCGCTCATCATAGCCTACAAAAACAAGCTCCCTTGCATTTACATCAAGCTTCGTCCTTAAAGCATCTGGGACATGCATATAGCAAGTTGATCCAAACACCTGAAGGTGTTTCACGCTTGGCTTCTCCTTCAGCAACATCTCGAAAGGAGACTTCATGTTGATAGGACTAAGAGGCATCTTATTGATGACATAAGAAGCGCAAGACATTCCCTCTGCCCAGAAGGACCTAGGAATGTCTTTTGCATGAAGCCAGGACTTGTAGGTTTCCGTCAGATGACGGATCTTCCGCTCCGCTACTCTGTTTTGTTGTGGAGTATGTGAAAAAGTAAGCTCTCTCTGAATCCCGTGCTTCCTGCAGAAGTTTGAGAATTCGGAAGAGACAAACTCACCACCGGTGTCTGATCTAAACTTCTTGATCCGCAAGCCAAGTCAGCGCTCCACCAGCTCCTTGAACTCCACAAACCAATGGAAAGCTTCTGACTTCTCCTTCAAGAAATATACCCAAGTGTATCTTGAGTAATCATCAATCAGAACAAGTATGTATTTGCTCCCACCAAGGCTAGTAGTGACGATTGGCCCCATCAGATCACCATGGATGCACTCTAATGGTGCTTTGCTCCTTATTTGTGACTTATCAAAAGGAAGGCGATGATCCTTACCATACTGACATCCTGCACAAACATGACCATCGCCAAAGGATGATAGCTTAGGCAAGTCTTTCACAAGGATCATGTTTGCCATAACTTTCAGCTTATCCATCCCTACATGCCCCAACATCTCATGCCACATAGTGGCGCTATCATTGGTCCTCATTCGATCAATATAGGAGCTTGTTGCAAGAACAAATAAGTCCTTTACTCTCCTCCCAACGTGAGCAACATCAACCTTCACCGATGATATGTTGCGAAAAAACTTCACTTTTGTTGGCCCAAACAGAATGTAATAGCCTGCGTCTACCGCATTGGTCACAGAGAAGAGGTTCTTCTTCATGCCCGGTACATGATACACACTCCTTAACGTGAGTGGCCCTTTATCACTACCCAAGGACACAACCCCCTCCCTCTCTACTGCATGAACATTATTATTAGCAGTAATAATAGCTTCGTTACCTGAGTAAGTCTACAGCGAGGAGAACTTCGACTTGTCTCCGGTGAGGTGATGACTACACCCGGAGTCCACAATCCAGTCATCTTCGAAGTCGATGGCGGACAAGACACGGACACAAGTGCCCGTCATGAAAGCTCTGTCCCATCCTGCTTCCTCATTACTAGAGCAAGCTTCCTCCTTGCATGCAGCGTGCCCAGGCTGCAGCTTGACCTTGCAGTTACGCTTGAAGTGACCCGGCTGATGACACATATAGCACTTCAAACTCTTCTTTCAGTCCTTCTTAGGAGCAACGCTCCTCTCTTGTTGATAAGAGGTTGAAGGCTCATCTTCAACAGTGTTCTTCTTCTTCTTCCCTTCCCATCTCTTCTTCTTATTGCCTGTGAAGAGTGCTTCACTACCTCCTTCAGAGATAGTGACTCCAGCCATCTGTCTGACCAAACTTTCCTGCGAAGCAAACATGTTCTCAAGTTCCAGCAGAGATGGTTGAGTTGCTTAGCCTTGAACAGAGGTTACAAAGACCACATACTCCTTCCGCAAGCCGCGGATTATGTGTCTTTTCACCTTAGCCTCAGAGATGGGCTCATTAGTATCAAGCGTTGATAACTCAGCACACAGACTCTTCATCTTTAGAAAGAACTTAGAGATGGTCAGGTCTCCTTGAGTTATCCTAGCCAACTTATTATCTAGGAACTGTAGCCTACCTACGTTCTTCCTATTGAACAACCCATCAAGGGAAGTCCAAATATCAGTAGCTGACTCACATCCAATGATGTGATCAAACAGCTCTGGTGAGATAGCCCATTTGAGGGTAAACTCAGCCTTTGCATTAGTTTTCCTCCAGACTCTCACCTGCTCAGCAGTCCCAAACGCAGCTGTGACTTCCTACCTGTCGTCACCACCGACGACCTCCGATAACTTCTCGCCCAGAAGATAACTCTTCATGCACTACTTTCACTTCTTAAAATTAGTCGGCGTTACGAGTTCAATACCCAGACCTCTTGCATAACCCCTTCCATTGCAACAACCCTGGTCTAAGCTTTCAGAAGCACATAGCACAACACAAGTTGATCACTGCTCAAGCAACTGAACCTCCCTCTAATACCATGTTAAATTTTCACTCAAGATGATCGGCGAGATACTCTGACGCCAAATTAATATTCTCAGAGCTATCAAGATCACACCTTGATCAAGCGAAAACTGGGAAAGCAAGCTCAAACACCAGATGCAAACAAAAGGAACAAGCAGATCATATTTTTATTATCTTCTTTACAGGGAGTAGTATACCTGGCGAGACATGATTTCGCCAGTACATAATGGAAAACAGAAAAGATTACAAGTATCAATCCGAGCGGACAAAATCGGAGACCACCAAGACCGCCCAGTCCACCGAAGTAGCCGAGACCGCCCGAACTGCTGCTAGATGACAAAAAAGAACACAGAGTCCGTCGAGACCTCGAGGTCACGCGGACACACCGTTATTCGTTGAACTACTCTGCAAGCCGCCAAACTGAAGGAACAAGCCGCCGAGTCCGCCGAGACCGGTAGACAGATTATTGAACTTGGAAATGCTGAAGGAGAGAAGACTGGCTAGTCGCAACTGCGACTTGCTGAAACTGCTGATTATTAACCGTAAGCTCCACTTATTCCTGACCGCAGTCAGAACCAGACTCCTGGCTTCTTAGTGCTAGTCGCACAACCTGCAAACAGCAACCAGTTAACACTTCTCAATCCGCGCGGATAAGAAAAAAGAGGTCATAACAATTAACCAACGCTCGACTTACTATTCCCTAAGTTAAAGTTGATGTGACGGGGGGTCCTATTTATAGGCGCAGAGATAAATGTGGTCACCTCCCTAGAGGATAGGATCACCACCCCAGTTCGCAGCTAGCACAAGGTAGTCCGCCCAGTCCGCAAGGACACCGGACACCGGCCAAACTGCCAGGTACCAAGGCATGAAACCAGTCCACAAAAACTGGCGGACACCGCATTAGTCCGCAAGCTATCCACGACCAACAGACATGTTGGAACCCTAGGTTTTGATTTGAGTTCAGTCCTCTCTTTCTGTCTCTTGACCCAAGATTTATCTATGGTCAAAGGTTAGTTGATAGTTTAGATTCTCTAGTTGTGTAGAATTGCCTTTCCAGATGAATATTTGGTTAAGTAGTTTTTCGTTCGACTATGGTCGAACGCCGCTCGACTATCGTCTATCGGCTGATCGACGATCGTCTATCAGTTGGTCGACGTTCTGTCTGCGTTGATAGTTCGACTATCTGTTGATAGGTCGACTATCTGTTTTGTTTGATAGTTCGACTATCTGTTGATAAGTCGACTATCCGTTTTCCCTTGATAGTTCGAATATCTGTTGATAGGTCGACTATCTGCTCTTCTTTGATAGTTCGACTATCTGCTTGGATAGTTCAACTATCTGATAGTTCGACTATCTGTTGATAGGTCGACTATCTATTTTACTTTGGTAGGTCGACTATCTGTTGATAGGTCGACTATCTGTTTTCTGTGATAGGTCGACTATCTGCTTGATAGGTCGACTATCTGTTTTGCTTTGGTAGTTCGACTATCTGTCCTGATAGATCGACTATCTGATAGCTCGACTATCTGTTCTGATAGGTCGACTATCTGCTGAGGTAGTTCGACTATCTCCCTTAATAGTTCGACTATCTGGATCGTTCGACTATCTGTCCGATAGGTCGACGATCTCCGTGCTTCGGTCGACGATCTCCGAGGGTCGTTCGACGTTTTGCTGTATGTTTTAAATAGTTTTGTCGTCTTCTGTGATGTGATTAATTTCATAATTATTTTGGCACATTTTATAAAAGATTAGTTGAATAAATTGTGATAACATTTCCATGCAATATCTTTTCTATTCCTTATGCATGAGCTAATCCTTTTTTCTGACAAATTCGTTTGTCTTATTATCTGAAATATGATTTCTGCTTTATCTGCCAGGCTGTCCTTTATAGCCATTAGACTCAAAAAGTCTTCCTTGGCTGTAAAGAGTCTCTTCTGATGTGACTTTCTCTTATATTATTTCATCAGAATTATTTGCAGCTTCTTAGAAAGCTTTATCCTATTATAGGATATATGTCTGCAGTATTTTTTGTTTTGCTTTATACTTTTTGCAGCCCAGCTTGCAGAGTTCAGAAGAAGACAATATTCAAACTCAAGTAAGAGCCGTTGCTGCTGCTGCTATATAAAGACTTCTTTGAAGAAAGAAATAGGCTAGCTCTCATATACCAAAAAGCTATAAGCAGCATTCAAACTTAAGAACATACAGTTTCTCAACTGCTCTCAGCTCATTCACATCTAACTGAGAAGAAGTTTTAGTTCTTCACTCTTCTTCAACCTGAGTTCTCCTGCTTACAGGAAGATCTTCACTCAGAGTCTTTTGAAGAAGAAGAAGAAGAAGATAGCTGTCCGAAGAAGAAATTTTATTTAATATTATTTATCTTCTTGTATCTTTTTCCTTCAGTATTTTCTGAAGTGTTTCTGCACTGAAGCAAGACTTCACCTGGACGTTCTTTGAGCCAGGGGGAGCTTTGATTCTTTTAGAGCTTTCTAGCTCAGTGCAAATTATTGTGCTTCTCTAATCTATTGTAAAATAGAGAAGACACCTTAACCTCCTTTCCCCCTCCTGTACAGGGTTATTACTCCCTTCAAAAGTATCCCTTGCTGGCAGGGCACCTGATCAAAAACCTGTGTTGATTTTTAGACACCTGATCAAAAGTCTAAAGGGTTTCTGGATCTACCTGAAGCAGATCTTGTTGGTGGCAGGGTACCTGATCAAAAACCTGAGTGGATTCCTACCTTGTTGGTAGAAGAGTGGACGTACCCAAGTTGTTTGGGGAACCACTATAAATTCCTTGTGTCGTCTGGAATGCTTTATTTAATTACTTGCATTGTGGCTGTGATTAGATCTTAACTAGGATTGCTAGTTGCTGTTTAGGTTTCCTAGCCTTAACTGTAATTACAGTTGGCTGCCTTTTGTCACATCACCTTGTGTTAGGCTTTAGGGTTTAATCTCAAATATTTATAATCTTCATTCCGCATTTAACTCCAAGGGAGTTGAGTAGAAAGTCAACTTTGCTAGTGCAATTTTTGATTACTCTATTCTCCCCCCCCCCCCTTCTAGCAGCTGGCTCAGCAAATCCATCCATTCCATCTTCTTCACCTGCCTTGCCGTCTACTTCAGTTGAAGTTCCCTCAACTTCAATTGAATTACGACATTCTGCTTCTCCTCTTGCATCTCCTCCTGCATCTCCTCTCCCGACTCATCTTGCTGGGATTTCTCATCCCAGTTTTGATTTGTTGGTGTCTGAGATTTCTACTCCTCTTCATTCACCAATTCCCTCTTCTGATCACATTGATCACCCTGCATCCACTCATCCATCTCCAGTTCCATCTCCAGTTCATTCTCCAGCTCATCATGCATATACCATCCCTGCTGATCTTCCATCCTCTGAAATTCCTCCATCATTATCATCATCTTTTGAAATAACTCCAGCATTTATTTCTAGCATTGTGGAGTTAATTACCCCCTCAATCAAAATCATGATTGAAGAGGCAATTGCTCCCCTTGCTTCTTCTATATCCTCCTTGACTGCTGCTATTCAAAAACTCTCAAAGTCTGCTGAGCCCTCTTCTTCTAGGGGCCTGGTTTCAGTTTCTACTGAAATCAGGCAGGGGGAGATGCTTGATGAAGATGTCTCAAAGCAGCCTTTGGCCTCCCCTCCAGCATATCATCATGCAGTAGCAGAGAAAGCAATAGAAGATTCAGCTCCTCCTCCTCTATCTGAAAAGGAAATTTCTGATGCAGTACTGAAATCTGAATTTATTGTTAAAGCTTGTTTAGAAGAATGTTCTACTCCCTTGGTCGCCCTGTACCTAGAAGGAATCATCACTTCCTTTCTAGATGAATTATGGGAGTTAGGACACGCAGTGGTCGATTCTGAAGGTATTCCCTTTACTTACTTTTTAGACTTGTTAACGGATATGCTTGTATGGGAATATCTGGAAGGCATGATTAGATGCCATTTAGAAAAATTTTATTCATAAAATTACAGATAAAATGGAAGAAGTTCTAGATGCTCAAGAACCTGTTATCCAAACTGCTCCAGAAATTCAACCAGAATCAGGTGTTCAAATTTCTGAAGTTGCTCAGCCAGAAGTGCAAGCAGAACTGGTCACTATGACAGTTTCTGATCTTCAAGAATCAGCTGCAGATGCCCAAATTGAAAAATCTATTGTATGGGATGATTCGCCAGGTTTGGATTTAGATGCTCTCCTGGCACAGGATGCCATGGAAGAAGAACTAGAAAGAGCTGCTCGAAAAGAAAAAGAAAGAGCTTTGAAAGATGTTATTGACCCATATGATCTACCCATCTCCTCAAATTCTGAAGATGAAATCGATTCTGATGAGTCTGCTGAGTCTAAAAGAAAAAGAACTGCTAAAAAGAAAAGAAAAGTTGTTGCTCCTCCTCCTGCTAATCCAGATAATGATACCTCGTATTATATTCTGAAAGGGATTGATCCAAAGTCAAAAGACTTCCAACATTGGATGTTATTTTCTAAGAACCAGCAAAAGCAAAGGAAAAAGTCAAAGAGGTATGACTCTCCTGTCCCTAGATGGAATCCTAGAGGTCCTCCTCCTCCACCTCCCGGTGCAGGAGCCTCAGGAAACTTATCTGGAAAACCTGCTGCTCAGTCCGAAAAATCAAATCCATCTCAGTCAGCTCAAAGGAGAAGTTCACAAGGATACTAAGGTAAAAGTCAAACTGGCTATCAAAGACCTGATGCTGTTAAAGAACAATTTAAGGAGGTAGTGTATCAAAGACCAACCTTTTCTCCTCCTCAGTCCAAAGAACTTAAAAGCTCTACCTCTCCTAAGCCAGATCACTCTGAGAAGGATGTTTCAAAAGGTAAGCAAATTATTTTAACTGAAAATTCTAGTAAGATATTTGCTAAGTCTGCTCCCCTTTCTTATCTAGTTAATCAGGATAAAGAACCAGCTGACACATCTTCTGAGAATGTTTATGAAAGCCCAGAGCTTGATCCTAATTTTAGGATGGCTCGTTTTCTTGAACTGGTTGGAGCTGCTCAAATTAAGAAAGCAAAAGCAGAAGGAAAGGACACTACAGGATTGACCACAATGTCTAAATTCAGAATGAAGGAGCTAGACAAGTTCCAGGTTAGACCTGAGATATTTGATCCTTTAAAGTATATGGAAAAGCATCCTGAGGCAGTGGTCCCAAGAATAACAGAATTGAAAATTATTGGAGAACAAGAGCTGAAGCTATCAAGAAAAGAAGCTCTAGATCCCTCAAGAAAGATTACTTTTGTTTCTAGCTCTTCTAATCCTAAATCTAACTCTGAAGCACCTTAATTTTTTTATTGATTGACAGTTAATTTCTTATCTGTTTGATTGATGATATCTGCTTAGTTATTTCTCTTTATGCATTTTATTTTACCTTCAGTAATTAGTTTTGTATGTTTTAATTGATTGAGAGACTTAACTCAAATAGGGGGACATTGTTGGAACCCTAGGTTTTGATTTGAGTTCAGTCCTCTCTTTCTGTCTCTTGACCCAAGATTTATCTATGGTCAAAGGTTAGTTGATAGTTTAGATTCTCTAGTTGTGTAGAATTGCCTTTCCAGATGAATATTTGGTTAAGTAGTTTTTCGTTCGACTATGGTCGAACGCCGCTCGACTATCGTCTATCGGCTGATCAACGATCGTCTATCAGTTGGTCGACGTTCTGTCTGCGTTGATAGTTCGACTATCTGTTGATAGGTCGACTATCTGTTTTGTTTGATAGTTCGACTATCTGTTGATAGGTTGACTATCCGTTTTCCCTTGATAGTTTGACTATCTGTTGATAGGTCGACTATCTGCTCTTCTTTGATAGTTCGACTATCTGCTTGGATAGTTCAACTATCTGATAGTTCGACTATCTGTTGATAGGTCGACTATCTGTTTTGCTTTGGTAGGTCGACTATCTGTTGATAGGTCGACTATCTGTTTTCTGTGATAGGTCGACTATCTGCTTGATAGGTCGACTATCTGTTTTGCTTTGGTAGTTCGACTATCTGTCCTGATAGATCGACTATCTGATAGCTCGACTATCTGTTCTGATAGGTCGACTATCTGCTGAGGTAGTTCGACTATCTCCCTTGATAGTTCGACTATCTGGATCGTTCAACTATCTGTCTGATAGGTCGACGATCTCCGTGCTTCGGTCGACGATCTCCGAGGGTCATTCGACGTTTTGCTGTATGTTTTAAATAGTTTTGTCGTCTTCTGTGATGTGATTAATTTCATAATTATTTTGGCACATTTTATAAAAGATTAGTTGAATAAATTGTGATAACATTTCCATGCAATATCTTTTCTATTCCTTATGCATGAGCTAATCTTTTTTTCTGACAAAGTCGTTTGTCTTATTATCTGAAATATGATTTCTGCTTTATCTGTCAGGCTGTCCTTTATAGCCGTTAGACTCAAAAAGTCTTCCTTGGCTGTAAAGAGTCTCTTCTGATGTGATTTTCTCTTATATTATTTCATCAGAATTATTTGCAGCTTCTTAGAAAGCTTTATCCTATTATAGGATATATGTCTGCAGTATTTTTTGTTTTGCTTTATGCTTTTTGCAGCCCAACTTGCAGAATTTAGAAGAAGACAAGATTCAAACTCAAGTAAGAGTCGTTGCTGCTGCTGCTATATAAAGACTTCTTTGAAGAAAGAAAGAGGCTAGCTCTCATATACCAAAAAGCTATAAGCAGCATTCAAACTTAAGAACTTACAGTTTCTCAACTGCTCTCAGCTCATTCACATCTAACTGAGAAGAAGTTTTAGTTCTTCACTTTTCTTCAACCTGAGTTCTCCTGCTTACAGGAAGATCTTCACTCAGAGCCTTTTGAAGAAGAAGAAGAAGATAGCTGCCTGAAGAAGAAATTTTATTTAATATTATTTATCTTCTTGTATCTTTTTCCTTCAGTATTTTCTGAAGTGTTTCTGCACTGAAGCAAGACTTCACCTGGACGTTCTTTGAGCCAGGGGGAGCCTTGATTCTTTTAGAGCTTTCTAGCTCAGTGCAAGTTATTGTGTTTCTCTAATCTATTGTAAAATAGAGAAGACACCTTAACCTCCTTTCCCCCTCCTGTACAGGGTTATTACTCCCTTCAAAAGTATCCCTTGGTGGCAGGGCACCTGATCAAAAACCTGTGTTGGTTTTTAGACACCTGATCAAAAGTCTAAAGGGTTTCTGGATCTACCTGAAGCAGATCTTGTTGGTGGCAGGGCACCTGATCAAAAACCTGAGTGGATTCCTACCTTGTTGGTAGAAGAGTGGACGTACCCAAGTTGTTTGGGGAACCACTATAAATTCCTTGTGTCGTCTGAAATGCTTTATTTAATTACTTGCATTGTGGCTGTGATTAGATCTTAACTAGGATTGCTAGTTGCTGTTTAGGTTTCCTAGCCTTAACTGTAATTACAGTTGGCTGCCTTTTGTGCACATCACCTTGTGTTAGGCTTTTTCAAATATCTATAATCTTCATTCCGCATTTAACTCCAAGGGAGTTGAGTAGAAAGTCAACTTTGCTAGTGCAATTTTTGATTACTCTATTCACCCCCCCTCTAGAGTAGTATATATCCCCTTTTCTTTCAAGACACTCTGCCTGGTCAACCAGCGGACAGTGCCGACAAGCGAGCACTGCATTAACCCGTAACATGTCCACGACCAACAGGCACTCCGCCCGGTCAACCTCGGACATGGCAGAAACCCTGGACTTGTCACAGATTGTGATCAAGTACAGCTACCAACCAAGATTTTGGTGCGAGCTCGGCGGACAAAAAACACTCAGCCCAATAGCTCTCAAGAAATATCGTCAACGCTCCACCAGAGCAAGGCAAAACTCGCAAGCTCCAACTCGCACAGTAGCCAAGCCAGCAGCCAACTGCCGGACTCGCAACCAGTCCGCGCAGTCCGTGGATAAGCTCCAATCCCGCAAATCAAACTGGCGATAAGCCAGGTTGCAGAAGCAAGCGGACTCCAATCCAAGTCCGCCCAGCATGGCGAACTCCATTCATATCTGCATGGCTATCTCCAGAACACCACATCAGGCCGCCATCACCAGACCGCCAAGCTGCTCCATCAGTCCGTATGGACAGTCCGCCCAGGCCGCCCGGTCTGCCCGATCACCCACTTCCACTTCACAAATTTCATCAGTGTTCATGGGTCACACTTGGAGTGGTGATGACCTGAAGCACTTCTACCCTGAGTTTGTGTAAGATTGTACATTTTATAATGATGAATTGTTTAAAATTTGTTTCTCTCCAAGTTTGGATGATAATTTATGGTTTTGATGGACCCAAGTAGACCCGCTGACCAGGCTCCTATCAAGATGGCAGGGTCGTAGGCTCGCTCGGTGGCAGGTGCGAAAGTTATGGTTTTGATGGCCCCGAGTAGACCTATTGACCATGCTCCCATCAAGCTGGCAGGGCTGTAGGCTCGCTCGGTGGCAGGTGTGAAAGTTTATGGTTTTTATGGCCCAGAGAAGATCTCGCTGACCAGGCTCCCACTAGCTGGAAGGGCTGGAAGGCGCACTCAGCAGCAAGAAAAGTTATGTTATCAAACGGCCCCGAGTAGACCTGCTGACCAGGCTCCCATCAAACTGGCAGGGTCGTAGGCTCGCTCGATGGTAGGTGTGAAAGTTTATGGTTTTTATGACCCCGAGAAGATCTCGTTGACCAGGCTCCCACTAGCTGGCAGGGCTGGAAGGCGCACTCGGCGGCAAGAAAAGTTATGTTATCAAACGGCCCCGAGTAGACCCGCTGACCAGGCTCCCATCAAGCTGACAAGGTCGTAGGCTCGCTCGGTGGCAGGTGTGAAAGTTTATGGTTTTTATGGCCCCGAGTAGATCCCGCTGATCAGGCTCCCACTAGCTAGCAGGGCTAGAAGGCGCACTCGGCGGCAAGAAAAGTTATGTTATCAAACGGCCCCGAGTAGACCCGCTGACCAGGCTCCCATCAATCTGGCAGGGCCGTAGGATCGCTCGGTGGCAGGTGTGAAAGTTTATGGTTTTTATGGCCTCGAGAAGATCGTTGACCAGGATCCCACTAACTGACAGGACTGGAAGGCACACTCGGCGGCGAGAAAAGTTATGTTATCAAACGGCCCCGAGTAGACCTGCTGACCAGGCTCCCATTAAGCTGGAAAGGTCATAGGCTTGTTTGGTGGCAGGTGTGAAAGTTTATGGTTTTTTTGGTCTAGAGAAGATCCCGCTGACCAGGCTCCCACTAGCTAGCAAGGCTGGAAGGCGTACTCGGCGGCGAGAAAAGTTATGTTATCAAATGACCCCGAGTAGACCCGCTGACCAGGCTCCCATCAAGCTGGCAGGGCCGTATGCTCGCTCTGTGGTAGGTGTGAAAGTTTATGATTTTTATGGACCCGAGAAGATCCCGCTGACCGGGCTCCCACTAGCTGGCAGGGCTGGAAGGCGCACTCGACGACGAGAAAAGCTATGTTATCAAACGACCCCGAGTAGACCCGCTAACTAGGCTCCCATCAAGCTAACGTGGCCTTAGGCTCGCTTGGTGGCAGGTGTGAAAGTTTATGGGTTTTATGGCCCCAAGAATATCTCGCTGACCAGGATCCCACTAGCGGGCAGGGCTGGAAGGTGCACTCAGCGGCAAGAAAAGTTATGTTATAAAATGGCCCCGAGTAGACCCGCTGACCAGGATCCCATCAAGCTGATAGGGTTGTAGGCTCACTCGGTGGCAAGGATGAAGGTTCTTGGAACAACTAGAACTAGAGTTGATCCCGCTGTCAGGCTCTCACCAAGTTGACAGGGCTGTTGGACTCACGATGAACATTACGAAGTGCTCCGACAACAGGTTTTCAAATAACTAACACTTATCCTAAGTAGGGATAGAGGAATCCAGACCCATTTCGGCACGTTCCTCTCAGCATATCCCTCTCGGCAGGGGTTTCTCGGTATGTCCCTCTCGGTTTTCTCCTCTCGGCAATGTTTACTTAATCTGCTCAGCGAACAGACTGCGGTCATCACCTAAGAGCCGAGGGTGCATACAAATGTGCGAAAGTATGGGCGAGTAATAAAAAGCGAAAAGAATAAATCTCAAACAATATCTCTGTAAGGGAATGAAAAAGCCCAAAACATTGTATTTTCCAGAAAATTTTTACATGTATTCTCGGGTCACGCCCGTTACAGCGATGGTCGGAAAAGGGAAAAAATACAATCAAAAAGAAATAAAAAGGTGGAAAGGCTCAGGAGGAGTCACTGGACTTCTCTCCAGAGGATTCGTCGCTCCCGCCCAATAGCGAGTCGGCTTCATCCTCGCCTTGAGAGTCTTCTCCTGCAGGTTTGTCAATGGGGTCAAACTGCCAAGGGAGGAGGCCTCGTGCTGTGAGCCTCTCGCCGCCTTCGGCCAGCAACGCGGAATCCCATAGCAGCTTGATCGCGTGCCTGGCCATCGCCTGTGAATTCTCCCGCATCATTACTTCGATCTTGTAATTGGAGTATTGATGCCGCTTGACCTTCTCGCTTGGGGTCGGCGGAAAGAGGGTCTCTCACAGGCGCTTGACCTCAACCTTCAACATGGCGATCTCGCGTTCGCGATCAGCCTCCCGCGCGCGTGACAGCTCGGCGTTTGCGAAATCCTGTAAAAAGCTCGTTAGAACTGATACGCCCAAAACGGTATACGTAATTAAACGCAAGAGCACGTGTCGTGTCAAGTAATAAATAGTAAGTAAAGATCGTTCCCTCGAGGAGATGGTGGACTCAGCGCTTGCAATTACTAGTGCTACCTTTTCTTTAAAGTCAAGTGGAATAAAATGATGTTTCGAAATACTAAAATTTTAAAGTAAAACTTCTAATTATTCGAAATAAACTATAGAACCGGGAGAATAATACTTTGTTATCAGAGACTAAAGATAATCTTGTATCGTGATTTCCTAAATCTAGCGTGACAACTCTTGTAGGTAGTTTTGCGATGATGAGTGGTGACACGTCTGGCAACGATTTTAGAATAGAAATCCGTACCTCTCGATATCGGAAGTCCCTAGTTCTCTATTATCCCGGAGGTGAAATAAGAACCGCTTAAAGATTGAAAATCAAAGTTACTAGTATCAAGGGGAAATCTCTTTCTCCCTTCAAATACTATACCGAATCCACGATATACTTACGCGACTCCTCTCTCGATTTATGAAGCGCAGTAAAAGGATAAAATCTCGGCCAAAGATTTCAAATTAAAGATCATGAATTAAGCACAAACATTCATCAATCATTCACAAATCCAGAAATTTAAGTAATTGTCATCACACTTGACGAAGTAATCTCACAATACAAGATTAAAACAAATTAGTTCATCACGATGGATGGAGCACACCAATAAACAAGAAAAATCTTACAGCGCATGATGGAGGAAAAGCAAAATAATGTAGGAATTCGCTCTCCGAAGTGTGCCGAACCAGTCTGTCTGCAAGATCCGGCGTGCCCTAATTCTTCTTCTCCAAGACAAGCCCTTTTCTTTTTCTCCTTTTTTCAGTTCCCCCCTATTCTGGTCGAAAATCCCTCTAAAAACGTCAGCCCCCCTTTTCAAAAGGTGTGTCCTTTCATATTTAAAAAGGTGGCAGTTTTTATTTTAAAAATCTGAATTTTCGGAACAGCTAATGTTGCAACATCGAAAATAGGTTGTTGCAACAATCTCCTTAGACAAAAATGAGAATTTCATCTTTTCTTCTCCAAATCAATTTCTTTGGTGTCACCTGCATGAAAACTATAGAATATGATCAAATAAGTAAAATATTCCTCAAATATAGATTTTAATCATATTCTTATCAATTAACTTCAATTTGCTCTCTTTTTTAATAAATATCAGAAGAAATAATGGGCTTAGATAACTTCTATTGAGAAGTTATCACACCCCCACACTTGAACCATTGCTAGTCCCTAGCAACGATAATTCTTGACACGATAGTTATCACACCCCCAATCATATGAATGGAGAAATTGTGACACGATACAAATCCGGATGGTTCTCCTGCCATAAACACTATAAGCAAAGTTTACTCAAAAATTTCGCTTTACTTAACTGATATGCTTACCAATCAACACGAGTTCAACCATTCATTAGTTAGATGAAAAATAAAGCTCAAGTAAGTCAGTGTGGTGTATGGTTTTCTCGAAAATAAGTGATTTACTTCCAAGCAATACCTCTTATTGAACCCCTACATTTTTAGGAAAGGATGAGAGTAAGCTAAGTTGTTGATTTAGTCATCATAAGAGATAGTAGTGCAATTGAAAATAGGATAGGAACAAGCTTTGTTAGGAATTGCAGATCGAAGTTAATAGTACATTTATATTCCATAGCTAGTAATCATAATAATTCACCAAGTTATGGGGTTTATCGTCACACACATTTTTATAAATCAAAGTTGGGATCATTCCAAATATAAGTGCACATACCTAGGCCACATATCACTATGATCTTTAACCATTCTTCTTTTCGTTGTTTTGTTTGTTATTTTTTTTTGATCATAGTAGGGATCATTCCAAGTATGTAGACATATATCCAGGCCGCATATCACTATGAATTTCATCTATTCTTTTATAATGAAACACCCATAACATGCTAACTTATTAAGATAAAACTAATGGAAACATAGGGAATGTTTAACATGTAATGAAGTGAATGAAAAGGTTCAAGCTCAAAAGTTTGGGTGGATGATCGAAATGGTGCGACTAGCTAAACTCATGCTTGGCTTATATCTTTCACTCTGCTCTCGTTCACCCCTCCCCGTTATTTTTAGAGGTCAATAACAACGGATTGCACTGGAAGTAAACCAAAAATTTTGTGCATACCACATATGCTTAAGTGAGCTTTAAATATATATATATCTTAACTAACTTCATTGAGTGAACTCCTAGGATTCGAAGCTATACCAATTGATTGTCAATGAAAAATCAGAATAACCTATTGTTTAAGTATTTCAGGCATCAAGACCATTAAATCCGTGAGCGATCAAAGTATCCTTACCCAATATGCAAGGGCTATACCACCCCCACACTTTATGTCGTTGCTAGGCCCTAGCAAATCTACTCCTTGAGTTATGAAAATCCTTGTATATAATTTTACTACTGAGCAAGTGCAAATAAAGTAAAAGAGACTTTGAAGTTCAAATTACTCCCCTGAAAGTGACTGTGCAGGAAAGGTGTGCTCAGCACGGCCACAACTCCTTCAAGTTTTTATTCCACTTGACTTTAATTTATGTGACAGGTTCCATTGTTAACATTTCTGCAGTACCTGCAAACCAATTGCACTATGCCATATTCTAATTCAAGTGCACAATTAATAATTAAAGAGAAGATTGAATATTTGTATTATGCAACATATTTAAGTATGATTACACATTTAGAGGTAGTACCAATTACACAGCAGATGTTAAGAAGGAAGAAGTAAAAGTTCAGCAAATATAACATCTCATAATATGCCAGCCCAAATCAAGTCAGAAATGTATCATCAAAACGCTATATAAGACTCCAAAATAAAACATGCGATTGGTACCATCCCGTTGCAGCACTAAAACATTTGATTGGTGCAACAAAAAGCTATCTAAGACTCAAAAATAAACAGAAATGTATCATCAAAATGCATCACCTGCAATCATATCATATCATACCAGCATGATAGTTCTCAAAAGAGGCATAATAATAAACTCACAAAAACTGAATGTAATGCGATTTTACTCGCCGTCTTCTTCGTCATCCTCCTCCTCTTTCTTTTCTTGATCCGACTCAACGAACTCTGTGGGGTCAAGGAGGCTCCGGTCAGCGTTTAAAAGATTCCCAAGCTCATCAAACTGCCACTGGTACTCAAACTGCGGCTCCGCAATCGGTAACTTTGCCTTCTGAAATAGTATGTCTTGTCTCCTTTGTATGTAGTCGAGCCTGGAGCGGAAGTAACAGTGCTGGCACCGGAGATAAGCCTTTATATACTCAACACTATCCATCACATCTGCCAAAGATGCACCTTCGCCGCTTGGGATGTTCACCGTTTCGGGCCTACCATCCGATGAAGAGGTGGGGTCTCTTCTGCCCCTCTTTGGTGGTACCTTTCCCACTTTTATATTGACCTCCACCACGGTCTCGGTAATATGGTGCTTCAATTCCTTCACCAAATCCTCCTCCTCATCCTGGACTCCAGCGTTCCGACACAGGTCGGTCACAAGTGCAGGGAACCACAGTTGTTTAAGCTTGTCCTCTTGGATCTTCTGCCTCAATTGTGTTGCAATGATTGACCCCAGGTCGAATTTTATTCCTTGTAAAATGCAATAGATCAAGGCTATTTTGTGAAGAGGCACACTATTCAGGTGTCGAGTTGGCAGGATGGTAGCATTGATAAATAAAAGCCACACTTTCGCCTTCCGATTCAAACATGTGGCCTTCATTGTCTTAGCCCTCTTGTTAATCCATTCTGGTTCCGGTGTACAGCAAACAACCGCCGCCATTTCCTGAGGTGTTACCCTAGTTAGCACAGTGGTGTAGTCCTCTTCTCCTTCATCCTCTAACTCAAACATGTCAGAAATCCGTTGCGGCGAAAACTGCACTGTTTTCCCGCAAACTATCACGGCATCCCCCTCAGCATATCGAGCGTTCGCATAAAATTCGTAGGCTAGGGTTAGGTTGGCCTCAGGCCGAGGGTGACAAAAAACCTCCCATTTTAGGACTGCAATTTGCCCAACATACTGTAAGGTCCAAGCTTTTTTTCCATTGAGAACCCCCTTTCGAAGATAAAAGGTATTGATCTGATGAATTTAAACCGTTCTCATGCCTCATCACTCTGAAATTTCTTACCCTCCTGAGCAGTTTCCTTCACTTTCCTCTTACCTTTTATTTTTGAAGACATTCCTAACACATATAGAATCTCTATAACAAATATACCTATGAAGATGAATGCTTGAGTGGAATGGGGTACGGAGGCTAGATCGATTTACCTTAAGGTTTGGGTGTTGATTCGAGCAACTACCGTAGTCGTCTTCTCAAAGGTGAATCTTGTTGCTGTGGTCGATGTTGCCGCTCGATGTTCGCCGCCTGGTACTAAATCCGATCGATGCACCGCCGTTCAACGATCGAACTGCCACCGCCGTCATTCGCCGTTCGCCGATCGATGATGATGATCGATGTTCGCTGTCGTTCGTCGTTCGATGTAACCCTAATGAGGAATAATGAAGGGAACTGCCAACGGGTTTGGTTTTTTTTTCGAACTTAAACATATAGAAGGGTTTTGGCCGGGTATGCAGTAAACCAAAATAAGAAATAAACCGGTCCAATTGGACCGGCCAGCTATTCCGGAAGAATGAAGGGCAAATAGAAAATAGAACACTGCAACACTATATTTTTGACGTTGCAACAACCTTCTGGACCCCAATTCTGCGGCCCGGTTCGGTCGAACCGCGCTGAACCCACCGCCTAATTCCTTCTTCACGCGCAGACAGTAAGTGTGGCGTTGCAACGTCATTTCTGCTATGTTGCAACAGCAACCCATTCTTGCTAGTTCTAATCTAATTTCCCAAAATTTTCTTTGCCACTCATGCGACTACGAATGCACTCTACAAACATTACTAATTAAGATATTAGTTAAATACGCAACGTAAAAGAGATAAAAATTTAAACGATGGGTTGCCTCCCAACCAGCGCCTAATTTCAAGTCCCGGCAGGACGTTCATCCCTACGAATTTAATTTAACGTAATAAACGATGCTTGTCGTTCATTCCCGCCGCCTCGAAATAACTTTAATCGTTCTCCGTTGACCTTAAACTCTGACCCATCCTTGTCGTTCTGAATCGTCACTGCACCATACGGATGCACCTCCTTAATCCTAAACGGACCCGACCAACGTGATTGAAGTTTTCCCGGAAACAATTTCAAACGGGAATTAAATAATAAAACCAATTGATCTTCCTAACAAAATTTTTTTAACCAAACGTTGGTCGTGTCATTTCTTCGTTCTTTCTTTATAAATTCGCGCATTTTCGTAAGCATTCATCCGTATTTCTTCCAATTCATTGAGCTGCAAACATCTTTTCTTACCGGCCTCTTGAAAGTCATAATTTATTTTTTTTATAGCCCAATAAGCACGATGCTCTAGCTCTAAAGGTAGATGACATGTCTTTCCGTAGACTAGTCTATACGGTGTGAGACCAATGGGCGTTTTGTAAGCAGTTCGATATGCCCATAATGCGTCATTGAGTTTTTGCAACCAATCCTTACGATTTGTGCTAACCGTCTTTTCGAGTATTCTTTTGATCTCCCGATTGGACACCTCGGCTAGCCCATTTGTTTGGGGATGGTAGGCTAATGCAACTTTGTGCGTGATTCCATATTTTCGTAGCAAGGCTGCGAAGTGAGCATTACAAAAGTGGCTCCCCCCGTCACTAATAATAGCTCATGGCGTTCCAAATCGATTAAAAATGAAGTTTTTCAAGAAATGTAAAACGACCTTAGCATCATTTTTAGTTGTGGTTATCGCTTCCACCCATTTAGACACATAATCTATGACCAATAATATATATAAATTTCCTTTTGAGTTTATAAATGGCCCCATGAAATCTATACCCCATACGTCAAACAATTCAACCTCAAGCATTGTATTCATGGGCATTGACTCGTTCTTCCGTATATTCTCACTTCTTTGGCACCGATCACATTGTTGAACGAATTCCTTAGAGTCTCGGAATAAGGTGGGCCAAAAGAACCCAGTGTCTAACACTTTCGTCGCTGTTCTTTTTCCCATAAAGTGCCCCCCATATGGAGAGCTATGACATTTTTCTAGTACAGCCTTCATTTCCTCCTCAGGCACGCAACGCCTAATCACACCGTCAGCACCAGTCTTGAAAAGGAAAGGCTCATCCCACAGGTATGAGCGTACCTGATATAAAAATCTTTTTCTTTGCTGGTAATTTAACTCAAGGGGCATAATATTGTTAACTATATAATTTACATAGTCTGCATACCATGGTGCCGGCCTCTCAGATATTGCCAATAACCATTCATCGGGAAATCTCTCATCAATTTCAGTTTGTAACGTTGATTGCAAGTCCTCGATCCTAGAGAGATGATCAGCTACCGGGTTATCCGCACCCTTCCTATCCCTGATTTCTACATCAAATTCTTGTAATAGAAGCACCCAACGAATCAGACGAGGCTTTGCATCTTTCTTATCCATGAGATAGCGAATGGCAGCATGATCGGTATAAACAATGACCCTCGTGCATAAGAGATACGACCTATACTTCTCAAATGCATAGACTACTGCTAGCAACTCTTTTTCCGTGGTGGTGTAATTAATTTGAGCGTCCACCAAGGTTTTGCTAGCATAGGCTATGGTGCGGAAAACCTTCTCTCTCACCTGCCCTAAGACTACTCCCACCGCGTAATCACTTGCGTCACACATCAACACAAATGGTTCTTCCCAATTTGGAGTTACCACTATAGGAGCCGAGATTAACCTATTCTTTAGTTCATCGAAGGCAAGTACACAAGCGTCGTCGAAATGAAATTTTACATCTTTTTCTAAAAGACCACTTATCGGCTTTGCTATCTTCGCAAAGTCTTTGATAAATCTCCTATAGAACCCAACATGTCCTAGGAAGCTTCGCAACATTTTAACGTTTTTAGGTGGTGGTAGCTTTTCAATTACATCAATTTTAGCCCGGTCCATGCCCAAGCCTTTCTTTGACACATGATGTCCAAGTACTATTCCTTCCCTAACCATGAAATGACATTTTTCCCAATTAAGCACTAGGTTAGTTTCTATGCACCTAACTAGGACTTTCTCCAAGCACTCTAAACATTCTTCAAATGTTTTTCCAAAGATGGAAAAATCATCCATAAAGATCTCAATGCCGTGTTCCATAATATCAGAGAATATTGCGATCATGCATCTTTGGAACGTGGTCGGGGCATTACACAGACCGAAGGGCATCCTTCTAAAAGCAAAGGTTCCGTAGGGACAAGTAAAGGTCGTCTTTTCCTGATCTTCTGGATCTACAGTGATCTGATTGTAGCCTGAGTATCCATCTAGAAAGCAGAAAAAATCATTCCCTGCTAGTTTATCTAAGACTTGATCAATGAAGGGTAAGGGAAAATGGTCTTTTCTTGTGGCCTTATTAAGCTTCCGATAATCCATACAGATTTGCCACCCGGTGATCGTTCTAGTGGGAATCATTTCATTCTTTTCATTTCTTACCACTGTCAGTCCTACCTTCTTGGGGACACACTGTACCGGTGAGACCCAAGAGCTATCCGAAATGGGGTATATTATCCCAGCATCTAACCATTTGATAATCTCTTTCTTTACCACCTCTTTCATGGGTGGGTTCAGTCGACGCTGAGGCTCTATAGATCCTGCAAAAGGTTCTTCCAAAAGAATCTTGTGCATGCATAATGATGGACTTATGCCTCGAATATCTGCAATGGTCCACCCTATAGCCAACTTATATTGCTTTAATAATTCAATCAGTTTTTTATGTTGGGTAGGGTGCAATTTCGAGTTGACAATGACCGGTAGGGTGTTATTCTCTCCTAGGTACTCATACGCAAGATGTTCGGGTAGAGGCTTTAATTCCAATGTTGGTGGGTCAATGATGGATGGTTTGACCGCTAGAGACCTATCTAACATCTCAAGTGGTTCCGGTCCCCTTAACGCAGTGGCTTGCCTCTCAAAAACATGCAAACAATCAAGAACTTCATCTTCATCATCAGTTAGCTCTTCAATAGTCAAAAATCGGTTTAAAATATCATTTTGATTTTTAGATTTGTCCTTAGTATTAAATTCAAGGACCGATATACTATGCACTTCTTCCATATTATCCTCTTCTCTATGGGGGAATTTCATTGCCTTGAGAACGTTAAACGTTACATGCTCATCATTCACCCTCATAGTCAATTCACCTTTGTGAACGTCAATCAAGGTTCTTCTAGTTGCTAAGAATGGTCTTCCAACGATAATGGGAACCTCTCTATCCTCCTCCATATCCAGTACCACAAAATCTGCAGGAAAGATGAACTTATCTACCTTAACCAAAACATCTTCCACTACCCCTTTTGGAAATACTAGTGTTCTATCAGCTAGTTGTAGGGTAATTGAGGTTTTCGATATTTCTCTCAACCCCAACTTCCTATATATTGATAAGGGCATTAAGTTGATGCTCACTCCTAGATCACACAGAGCCTTTCCTTCGAAGTGATATCCGATGGAGCATGGTATCGTGAAACTTCCCGGATCTTTTAATTTACGAGGGAGTTGCTTCTGAAGAATTGCACTGCACTCTTGAGTGAGTGCTACCGTTTCATTGACTCCAAATTTTCTCTTCTTAGAGAGAATATCCTTCATGAACTTCACATAGCTTGGCATCTGTTCTAGGGCTTCGGCAAAAGGGATATTTATTTACAGTTTCTTAAAGATTTCTACAAATTTTTGGAATTGCTGATCTAACTTGCTTTTCCTTAATCTTTGTGGAAATGGTGGTGGGGGGTAGACGACCGTCTTCTCCTTACTTCTTCCTAGTTCACCGTTATGCTCTCTAGTCTTTTCTACTAACACTTCTACCTCCTTCTCATTGCTCTCATCGTCTTGTTTTTCATCTTCATTATTAACACAAGGTCTATTATCTTCTAAATCATTTTCTTCAATGTTCTCGTTAGCTGGTTTATTAGTCAAATCGCTTACAAGTTCTTTTCCGCTACGTAGGGTGACAGCCTTGCATTGTTGGTTGTCTCCCTTAGGATTTGGAGTGGTGTCAGATGGAAGTGTGCCCGGTGGTCTAAGACTCAAGGCGTTGGCAATTTGACCTAACTGGGATTCTATCATGCGTAATGACCCCTCTAGATTAGAAATACGTACATCTCTCTTTTGCATCGACTCCATAATCATCTCATCAATCAATTTCCTAGGAATACTAGGTTGATTAAAAGCATTATTCTATTGTGGATGTGAGTTGTTCAGATTAAATCCAGATGGATGGTTTGCTCCCGCATTATTCTTCCAAGAGAAGTTTGGATGATTTCTCCACTCGGGATGGTAGTGGTTTGCAAAACCTGGTGGTACTTGCCTTGGTTGGCCTCCGATATAATTCGCCTCCTCCGTTATTTGATTAAGTTGTTCAACCGTTAGGGGTGCATTAGGTGTAGAGGTAGACAATAAATCTAACCTCTTATTAATTAGATTAAATTGGGATGACATTTGTGCAGCTAACGATGTAATCTGGTCCACTTGATGGACTCCAGCCGGTTGAATATTACCTTGTCTTTCATAAGCCTGATAATTATTAGAAGTAAGATCTTCTAATATTCCGTAGGCATCTTCGGGATATTTCTTCATTAAGGAACCTCCTGCGGCTCCGTCAACTAAAATCATGGTTGTCGTTTGCAAACCATTGTAAAATATAGAGACTTGTTGGTGTTGGTGCAACCCGTGGTGCGGACATTTTCGTAACAACTCTTTAAAACGCTCCCACGCTTCATAAAGAGTCTCCCCAGGATTTTGCATGAAAGTAGTTATGTCCCTAATGAGTTTTGCAGTCTTCGAAGGTGGGAAATACTTATTTAGAAATTTTTCAACTAGTTGTTCCCATGTGGTGATAGAGTCATTGGGTAATGAGTCTAACCAATCTTTTGCTCGTCCCTCTAACGAAAAGGGAAATAGTCTCAACAAAATCGCATCTTCGGATGCTCCATTGAATTTGAACATGTAACAAATTGCTAAGAATGTACGTAGGTGAGAGTTCGCATCTTCGTGACTAAGACCCCCAAATTTGTTATGTTGCACTTGTTGCATAATTAGTGGGTCCATTTTAAAGTTATTTGCCACAATTGCGGGTCGCGCGATACTAAAGTGTAAACCTCCCCTTAAAGGTGTATTATAATCGCGACACGTCATTCGTGGCGCGGCGTCTTGACCATTATGGTCCACTTGTCCTTCATGATTATTTAAGTTCTCGTGATCGTTGTTATCCATCTCTTGATGAATAATATTCAGCGTTCTACAAAGTTTTCTGTTTTGCCTACACGCACGCTCTATTTCTGAATTGAAAGACAAAAGTTCAGTAGTTCGATGTCTGGACATGCACAAACAGAATTTCAGATAGCAGTAACACAAAAAAAACAATACAAGATAACACAACAAAACAAGAACTTGAGCTCTAAATACTCGGGTTTAACTAATATCGCAAGAAATAAAACACTAAATACGTCGCACCTCCCCGGCAACAGCGCCAAAACTTGATACGCCCAAAACGGTATACGTAATTAAACGCAAGAGCACGTGCCGTGTCAAGTAATAAATAGTAAGTAAAGATCGTTCCCTCGAGGAGATGGTGGACTCAGCGCTTGCAATTACTAGTGCTACCTTTTCTTTAAAGTCAAGTGGAATAAAATGATGTTTTGAAATACTAAAATTTTAAAGTAAAACTTCTAATTACTCGAAATAAACTATAGAACCGGGAGAATAATACTTTGTTATCAGAGACTAAAGATAATCTTGTATCGTGATTTCCTAAGTCTAGCGTGACAACTCTTGTAGGTAGTTTTGCGATGATGAGTGGTGACACGCCTGACAACGATTTTAGAATAGAAATCCGTACCTCTCGATATCGGAAGTCCCTAGTTCTCTATTACCCCGGAGGTGAAATAAGAACTGCTTAAAGATTGAAAATCAAAGTTACTAGTATCAAGGGGAAATCTCTTACTCCCTTCAAATACTATACCGAATCCACGATATACTTTTGCGACTCCTCTCTCGATTTATGAAGCGCAGTAAAAGGATAAAATCTCGGCCAAAGATTTCAAATTAAAGATCAAGAATTAAGCACAAACATTCATCAATCATTCACAAATCCAGAAATTTAAGTAATTGTCATCACACTTGACGAAGTAATCTCACAATACAAGATTAAAACAAATTAGTTCATCACGATGGATGGAGAACACCAACAAATAAGAAAGATCTTACAGTGCATGATGGAGGAAAAGCAAAATAATGTAGGAATTCGCTCTCCGAAGTGTGCCGAACCAGTCCGTCTGCAAGATCTGGCGTGCCCTAATTCTTCTTCTCCAAGACAAGCCCTTTTCTTTTTCTCCTTTTTTCAGTTCCCCCCTATTCTGGTCGAAAATCCCTCTAAAAACGTCAGCCCCCCTTTTCAAAAGGTGTGTCCTTTCATATTTAAAAAGGTGGCAGTTTTTATTTTAAAAATCTGAATTTTCGGAACAGCTGATGTTGCAACATCGAAAATAGGTTGTTGCAACAACCTCCTTAGACAAAAATGAGAATTTCATCTTTTCTTCTCCAAATCAATTTCTTTGGTGTCACCTGCATGGAAACTATAGAATATGATCAAATAAGTAAAATATTCCTCAAATATAGATTTTAATCATATTCTTATCAATTAACTTCAATTTGCTCTCCTTTTTAATAAATATCAGAAGAAATAATGGGCTTAGATAACTTCTATTGAGAAGTTATCAAGAACTAATTAGCAAAAATAGCCACAATGAGAAAAGCAGTTAAACCATCTCGTACCTCAAGTGTCGGGCAGTTGACGAGAAGCGCCTTGGAGGACGCCAGTTCGTCCTTTAGAAAGGCCACCTCCTGCTTGGCGAGATCCCAAGATTTCTGGACCTCGACTAAATTTCGCTCGATGTTGAGGTTGCGGTGCAAGGACATGTGTGCAAGCTCCAAAGCACGTAGTTGGGCTTGCGCAGTCTCATGCGCGAGAGCCCTGGTGGACTCCTGGTCATAAAAGCTGGCATCCACCCGACTGTAGGGCCCGAAGGCGAGTGCGAAAGCCTCGTCGCTAGAAGTGTCCTGCTTCATCCATGTGGGGAGGAGTGTTGAGACGGAGACCCGGTTGGCCTCAAGGTCTCATTGAAGTAAGGGTTGACCTTCTTCATTCAGATGCCTCCCTTGAAGGCCAAAATTCTGATTCCCTCTCGGCACCAACTTCGCGGGAGCTTTCTCTGATAAGGTGACGATCTGGGCTGCGATACTGGTGGCGGCGCTGGATAAGTCCGTCGTGGCCGGGGTCATGGCGGAAGCCTCGACCACTCCTTTGCCCTTATCTTGCCCTGAGGTTTTCTCCTGCTTGGCAGATGAGGGAGGGGAAGCGTCGGGCTTTCGCTTCTGAGCCCTTGGCTGGGACGAAGAGCTCGGCTCTTCTCGGCAGGCGAGAATTGCAGACTGGGTGAGGGCCATGGCGGAGGCGAGAGCCCTGGTTTCGGCAAAAGGCTGGTGGAGGGGAATCTCCTGCACACTTGCGAGAACCACATGGGTAAGCTTTGCTTAACATGAGGCGATAGGCAGAAAACATGAGTAGGAATGTCACCTTCACCAGCGGGAATAGGTAGAAGGGAGTTGAGATCCCACCGCAAGAACTGGACATCGAAGTTTTTGGTCCCGAAGAAGGTGATGAGGGCGGTCTTGTGCCCCCAAGTACGGGTGGCATGTAGGTTGCCTCATCATACTGGACAGGCGCAAAGGGAATGTTGCCAAAGTTCCCAGATACGAAGATGAATTTCTTGGGCCAATGATGATTCTTATTGGCGAGACCACTAGTTTTGATCGCCTGCCCGGAGAAGAAGATGACCCCACCCTTGGACCGGAAGTTGAATAGCTTCCGAAAGATCGAGAGGTTGAACTCGATCCTTTCCGCACGCATGTAGCAAGCGAAGGCCACCAGCAGCGCGACAGAGTTGGGGTTGAGTTGGGCCGGGATAACCCCATAGTACTGGAGGGCTTGACGCACCTCAGGCCATAGGGGGATGCGGAACCCCACCTCAAAATGCTCTAGGGGAATGACGATCTCCCCTTCCGACATGAAATTGACTTTGTCTTCGCCCTCGGGACACCGCGCAATGAACCCTGGCGGCATGTACTTCGCGACGGCGGAAACATACTCTGCCTCAGTCAGTGGACGGGAGGGGAAATCATGATCGAGGAAGCCTTACACACACTTAGTTCAACCCTCAGTCTCTCCCGGCATCTTGCGAGTGCGTCGGGGGGGGAGGGGGGAGGTTTGGCTTGCGCGGATGCGTGATCGAGAAAATGCGAGGGGGTGAGAGTAGATCAAAGGTTCAGAGGTCAAAATAGAAGTAAATGTTGTTGGTAAGCCGGTCTATTTATAGAGAAATTTGGCAATCATGAGATTTTTCATATATGCGAAAGTGCAGATAGCAATTTTTTATATATTTTTACGCCTCATATTCCGCCCAATCCCACCAACGCTTCCCGTATCTGCGAATGGCGAAAGCCTCCGGGAGGGTCCCAGATAAACTCAGAGCAGAAACAGGGATAGAGAATAAAAATAATGCGAAAGCAGGGCATTCGGCAGAAGCGACAGTTCAACGAAAATTGAAAAAATAGAGATATCATGGGCCACTCGCCAAGCGAGAGCCATATAAAAGCATACATTTATTGTTTATTGCATAAAGCGGAAAGGGTACATTGGGAAGAGGGGTAGGCCGGGAGATTGGGGTAAGAGTAGGCAAGAGCATGTAGGAATCAGTATTGGACCCACTGCCAGCGGCCCCAACCTCGCCTCCCGGTCCTTGGAGCCACTCGCGGATAGTGGTAGGCGCTCACGGCGGTAAGCTCCTGGTGGACCAAACGCATCTGGTCCCGAGCTCGCGCGATGTGCCTCCCGGGAGAGGTCTCCTCGCACCCACCTCCTTGGCACTCCATCTCACCAATGAGGTGTGAATAGACTCTCTCGAGCATACCCAATCGGCGTTCAGTTGTCACCTGATGTGTGCTCGCCTGTAAGTAGTCCTCTCGCCGCATCCAAATGAGTTTCGACAGGACTTCTGCCACTCTCTTCCTCCGTACCTCGTCGTCCCCAGAAGCGTAAAGAAAGTCCTCCATCTCGCTGGGGGAAGGCGGGGGCGAGATCACACCCTCGCCTTCGTCTGGTCCCGCCTCTACAGTCTCCTAATCTAGCAAGAAATCAAGTTAGATCAATGTGAAGCAAAAAGGTAAAGTGAGCTCCTGCTTACCTGGCGCAAAGGTGGGCTTTCGCCTGATGGCCGGCGGGAGGGGTCGGTCCGCCCTTCGAAGGATTTCTCAAAAAGTGAATGGAGTGGCTTTCCTCGTCCCGTGCGGTATGGTGTTCGCGCCGACGTATGGGTTTCGGCCAATGACGGGGGGGCTTCCTTCACCGTCAAGGGTCGAGAACCCGACGCAGGCGCAGGTGACTTGGCAGCGGCTCCATCAGCCGAGGGCAGGAGACCGGTCCTTGAGTCAATGGGGCCCTTGGCAGCCAGAGTTATCGGTGTCGGACTGGCAAGGCCCATGGTTTAGAAAGAATGTGCTACGGGAAGCTAAATAAGCGAGAGACTGTAGGCCTGAAAAAGCAAGGTTCGGGCGAGAAGCTTACTAGGAGCAACCGTGGGCTTGACTTGGACCACTGGGGGGTAGCCTCCGGAACCAACTACTCGTTCTCATCAGGAGGTTGGTTTGTCTCCGCATTTGCCAGGGGAATGTCAGCATCCCCTCCAGGTATCGTCACCTGCGAAAGGGTTAAAAGATCAGTGTAGCATACTAATTTTAAAGAGTCTTGCCAAGGTGGGTAAGAAAGTCACCTCCGGAGGGAGAGTCGGGTTCTTGCGGATAGGGGTCGAGGTCGGCGAAGCAGGCTCGTTTCTAGTGCAATCCCACCGAACTGACTTGGCCCTTCTCAGCCTATATGCAGATTTTGCAGGCCTCTTGGCCGCAAGCCATGGGGCGTACTTAAGGGGTTTGTTGAGAGCCTTTTTCTGCACGGCGGCGAGATGGTCCTGAAGTTCCTGCAAAGAGTGGTTGCGAGTTTCGTTTGGCATACATTCTCGAAGCAGCTCGAGAGCTCAAGCGATAAGCAGTAGCAGAATGAGCGATGTCTTGAGGATAGGCCCTGGGATATATATAGCGTCGTGGAGGGGTACACAAAAGATTCCCTTCCAGGTCAGCAAGCACTCATCAAATATCTGGGGTTGGACTTTTTTTCGAGTGTGAGACTAGCCCGAAAAGAGCGGGGGTTGTGTACAACCCCGTATTCGCTAAGTGGAACATTGGGCCTAGGTGGGTCAATTCAAGCGAGTGAAGTAGGCGGGAAGGCTCCCACCCAAGAGTAGGCGAGTAGGGAGGGCAAACCCGCACTCGGCCAGTCAACTCCAAAACCTTTCGCCAGGGTAGGCGGAAAGGCTTCCGCCTGGATAAGAGGAATGCCCATAGAGATAGGCGAGATGGCTCCTCTGGCATTGAGTGAAGCTTATTTTGTCGATGCCTTCCGCCCTTGGCGTTGAGTGAAGCTTATTTTGTCGACGCTTTCCGCCTTTGGCGTTGAGTGAAGCTTATTCTATCGACGCCTTCCGCCCTTGGCATTGAGTGAAGATTATTCTGTCGACGTCTTCCGCCCTTGGCGTTGAGTGAAGCTTATTCTGTCGACACCTTCCGCCCTTGGCGTTGAGTGAAGCTTATTCTGTCGACGCCTTCCGCCCTTGGCGTTGAGTGAAGTTTATTATGTCGACGCCTTCTGCGCTTGGCGTTGAGTGAAGTTTATTCTGTCGACGCCTTGCGCCCTTGGCATTGAGTGAAGCTTATTCTGTCGATGCCTTCCGCCCTTGGCGTTGAGTGAAGTTTATTCTGTCGACGTCTTTCGCTCTTGGCGTTGAGTGAAGCTTATTCTATCGACGCCTTCTGCCCTTGGCGTTAAGTGAAGCTTATTCTGTTGATGCCTTCCTCCCTTGACATTGAGTGAAGCTTATTCTGTCGATGTCTTCCACCCTTGGCATTGAGTGAAGTTTATTCTGTCGACGCCTTACGCCATTGGCGTTGAGTGAAGCTTATCCTATCAACGCCTTCTGCCCTTGGCATTGATTGATGCTTGCTCTGTCGACGCCTTCTGATCTTGGCTCAGGAAGGTGAGCGAGACACTTCCCGAATAGCATTCGCCCAAGGGGCAAAAGGGCTCCCGCCCACAGCAAGCAGGGTGGCTCTCGCCCGAAAAAGGCGCGAAAAGTCTCGCATAGTGGGGCCTAGAGGTAAAATTACATGGATGTCCTTACAGGGCTGCAAATAGTCTTCTAGAACAGCGGAGTTTGGTTGTGGGCAGATCACTTTTGGCTGCATATAACTATTTAGAACAGCGGAGCTACGCTGTTGGTAGACCAGCTTTTTGGAATCTATAAATAGACCCATAGGATATCTCAGAAGGGAAGCTTTCTCATTTTCTCAAGTCTTTAGGCGCTTTTTGAGGTATCATTAGCTCAGCACTGGCTAAAGAGGGGAAGCGCTCTGAGATCTTCCGAGTTAGTGGAGGGACCTCCGTGCTGTAGCCTAGGGTCAGTTCATTAGTTCTAGCAGCTGGTTAAGAGCCTAAGTCCGGGAGAAGTAGGTGTAAGCTACACCCCAGGGTTCAGACTCTCGTTGGGACCAATTACTATGTGTCTCGACCTCCTCATTCACATTGTCGTCCACTCATCAATGTGAATCTCAATCATTGACTCATATGCTATAGCAGCATGAGCTCCAATAGTAGCTCTATCAACCCCACATATCATAGCTAAGTCGCTCCAATTCATGATTTCTTTGCTCTGATAATGTTTTACTGTCGGGTGAGACTACAAGTTCAGTTTAAATTAGAAGCATAAATTTTTAAAATGTCCAGACATTTAATTAATTGCTAAATTAAAATATTACCTGAACGTAGTTGGCTCAAACATCTTCACTGTCTATCTTCACTGCATTATACTCTCAATCCCAACCAAATCCACTAGTATCTAACATTGTTGATATCTCATGGTAGTACTTATTTCATGCTTTTTTGTGTCATTATCTTATCCTTACTAATCTTGAATGCCCGAATTGTCGTTGTGTAGGCAACACTTTTCCATCCGCACGCCGCCTTGTTTCCCAGATTCTGCTGCTCGAGGATAGCAGTAGATAAAGCATTGTCCACCTGTGGTCTCCACAGAACATATGACCGTTTACTTACTTTGACCCCCCCTTCCTTTGCTTTTATCCATTTAGTTCTGTATATTAGTCAATCATATAATATAGTAACATGAACTAATACCAAGTATCAATATGATATATCAAAAGATATCCACGTAGCATAATATGATTCCAGTTACTGGCAACATTTAAAAACATGTTAAGTTATATGACGAGCATATTCTAGCATAACATGATTTAAGAAGTAACAAAACATCTTAATTGCCCCGATGAGCATGATACTCATTAAACATGTTTATAGTCATAGTATCCTTAAATATTCTTCACTCGGGTGTTGCTTGAACTGCAGTAACTGCATCTGCATACTCAAAACTATCCAAACTTGCATCGTGTATTAATATATCTGCATCTACTTCCGCCAGTAATCTAGCATGATTTTCTAGTCTACTCTCTATGAGTAAATTATGTAGAATGCAGCGCGCATTTATAATTTAAACTTGTTTAAAATTATAAACAATTAACAACTTATTAAAAAATAAATCATATTGATGCGTACAAATTAATAGTTATTTACTTGCACTTTGATTTCATGGAAAGATGGTCCCCTCAAGATTGCCCATTGTTTTTTAAGCAGCCTGAATGTTCTCTCAATAACATTTCTCATTTTTGCGTGCCGAAGATTAAACAACTCTTTGTAATTGGTGTGATTATTGTCTTGTGTTGATTACTATTTTAAGTGATATCTAGTTGACCTATATGGAGCAATATATCCCGGACTATTGGTGTATCACACATTCACAAGATAGTATTTTTCTAATGTCACATCGAAACGATCTGTTCTTTTGAATGCATTACGTAACACTCTGGAGTCCGATGAGGACCCCTCCCATCCAGACAACACATACAAAAACATCATATTTGAATCACGTGTGCCCATGACGTATGTTGTAATGGCTTGTTTCCTGCTCTGATACCTACCCTGGTCTTTAATTGGCATTGTTAATTCAATATCAGTGCCATCAATGGCGTCAATGCAGTCCTACAAAATATATTAAATAAATTTAAGCAGTTTACCTATTCTTAAATATTTTTAAAAAAATTAAATTACTTGTTGAAAAATGACGTCATCTTTGTGTTGTCGATATATCAGGAAGCTTTATAAAGTCGGAGACTAACTTAAAAATTCTCATAACACCGTGTTGAAATGACGACTTATTGTATCTGTTGAACTTAGATATGTTCTACCGACAACCCAAAATTTCTTAGTGTGAGCCAATAGATGTAAAAACATACTAACTGACTATCTAATTGCAACATTTTTGTGTCTCTTAATAATCTACGTCTGATTAGAATGTTACACAGAGCTTCAAAAGAGCTTTATTCATTCGAAGCAGGTTAAAACAGTTAACATATGTCCCACTGATCAAACAAACTTCTTCTTAAAATATTTTTAGCATCGCCTTCAACAAGATTTCTTTTAATATTGATTTTCATCATCACTACGACATTTCATTATTGCAACCACCTACATGTAAAACATAGGAGAAATCATATAAAAAATAAAACATACAAATACACACACATATAAACACACACACACATACAAAGATTCATAGAAATCTGGGCACATTGAAAGCATATAAAATCTCACATCCACACAAAAACACACGCAATCTCAAACTCAAATCAAAAACACAAACATACACACATAATTACACAAATACAAAAAAAAGACGTACATACGCATACACAAACACCAACAAATAATACACACGCATAAAAAACACATCCACAAAAAGAACACACACAATCATAAACCCAAATCAAAAACACACACACACAAACATACACGCATAATTACACAAAAACAAAAAATACGCACGCATACATACACATACACAAACACCAACAAACAACACACACATAAATACGTACACACATCCACAAATAACACATACAATCCCAAACCCAAACACACGCACAAACATACACACATAATTACACAAATACAAAAAAAACACACGCATACAAACACACATACATTCACATACACAAACATCAACAAATAACACACACATAAATACACACATCCACAAATAACACACAAGCCTAAACCCAAATCAAAAACACACGCACACAAACATACACACATAATTACACAAATACAAAAAAAACTAACACATACAAATGCATACACAAACACCAACAAATAACGCGCGCACACACACATGCATACACACATCCACAAAAAAACCTACATGCTGCCAAAAAAACCTAGATTGGCTTCAGAATACAAATGAAGAAGAACAAAATCCTACATCTTCCAAAATCACAAGTTCTAGGGCTAAAATCGAAGCAAAAAACATTTATACCTGTTGCGGGGGGGGGGGGGGGGGGGGTCGCCGGAGAAAGCTCATGCCGACCGTGGGGGGACTCGCTGGAGAAGAGATGGCATCCAAAGGAGGTGCGAGGGAGAGAGCTACCGCCTGGGAGAATGTGCATCGGAGATGCTTCACATGAGGGAGATGCGCTGGGGGGGGGGTGCATTGGGGATTCACGAGAAAGAGGACGTCGCTCATGAATTGGGAAATCAGACCACGCGAGGTCTGATTTCAGGCTCACCCGTTAAGCCAATATTGAATTCCGATGGGAATTAAATTCAATTCCGATTCCAGCTTCTATTTTAGGCTAATGAACACCAACAATTGGAATTGGCAATTGAATGTCAATTCCAGCCCCCTAATTCCGACGAAACAAACAGACCCTAAGCTATTTGAAGTTCACCGTCATTTACAGTCCAATTTTTTATCCACACCCCAAAATGTGTACATGAGTGACAAGTGGAATCTCATGTACAGTCCAATTTTTAACCGATCATCGTCAATCAAGCCTGCCCTAGCTGAAAACTACTTCACTTTGTGCGCATATCTCTTTCTTCATCCACGACAAGAAGGGAAATAGCAAAGCCGAACATTTATCCACTGGTTTCTTCTTCCAAGCACAGAAATTCTAGCCATCAATTTTTGTCTTCAGCCATTTTTCATGTCATCCTTCATCGAGGAAGAACTAGATTGGGAAAAAGGAACCTGTTTTTCCATAAAGAAAAGGCCCTCCTGTTCTTCACAATAAAGGGAAACACTCCCTTTACATGTGCAAAAAACAACCCTTTTCCTTCGGTCCGGGTCCCGGATCGCGTCTGGGACCAATGAGAAAACGCTATTTAGTGGGCCCCGCGCAAAAGTGATATGCGCAAATCTTATTGTTCACGGCGAGACCCACCATATAGAGTATTTCCAGTGTTTTAATTGATCCCAGACGTCAGCTGGCGTCCAGAACCCGCACACAAAAATTTCTCCAAAAACAGAGACATCAAGGAGCCAATTCTGCCCTATGGAAACATTCCTTTTACATGCATTGGGTTGCCACTTGCAGGGGCGGATCCAGAGGGCGGCCCGAGGGACACTGACCCCCCCCCCCCCATTATTTTTAAAATTTGTTAGTGTATTTGGATTCCTCTCATCAAGGCAATGAATTTTGACTACTTATACGTCAAAAACGGTGGCCAGATGAGGGAGAAACAACTCTGATAAGATGTAAACGTTCATTTTTTTGAAGAAAGTTGATGTCCGGGCCCCCATGTTTAAATTTTAAGAACCCGACGACACATTCAAAAAAAAAATTGTGCACCCTCATTATCAATTTGTACATCCCCATTATTAATTTTCTGGATCCGCCACTGACCACTTATGTAGAAGAACATTGATAAAATTTCTAGAAGACACCCTAGAAAGAGGAAGGCGGGCAAAACAAAGCAGGCGGCGGCGCACGAGAGATTAACAATGAGACATGATATTTGCACCGCACTTTTCGCTATCTGCACTTAAAATTTGATTTTTTTTTATAAACCTATTAAAATATCTATTAGCACCCAGAATACTTCCCATTATATATTCGCGCTTTGCGTCTTTCCCAGTTTCCCTGCGACTCTTCCTCACGACCTTCGCCGGCGACAGAGAATGGGGACTCGCCGCAGGGTACTTCATCTCCATCACAATGGAGATGAATTTCTAGTTTCTACTTTCTAGTAGCCGCCTGCAATCGAATTCTAACGCGAAGAACCTAACGAAATCGTGTAAGATTGAGAACTTTCTCTATATATTCCAGATTACTGGTTAGCTCTATGATCTAGATTCGTAGATCCACGGCGGTTCATTAATTCAGAAATTGATAGTTTCTTGATCCTGTTTTTCTGACGCCAGAATGAGCCTAGGGTTGTCGAACCATCGTAGCTGAAGTTTTGTACAGTATATACTGAGAATCGATTTCTACAGTTAGTTTTCTTGCACGCTTAACCTATGTATCTTCTATTCAGAGTTGTCGAACCATCGTGGGCAGCTGAAGGCTTGCTGGATTTTGGGGATTTGAGATCATTCATGGAGTCGTATGCTCTGAGATCTGTAGCCGAGTTGCCTGCTCCATTTCGCTCCATGTTTAGTTTCAGGTAGTAGAGTTTAATGCGCTTAGATCCCTTTATTTTTTATTGAGAATACATCTCAATGCCCTTTCTGTTCTGTGATAGCACTTGATTCTCGTTAATCTTTTTTTTTTTTAAATTTCTTAGCATGGGTGATTGTGTATCTACCAGATCTACGAACTGTCATATTAGAATTTTGTGTTGAAAATTTGAAGTGAGGTCGGCAGGTCGCATGGTTTGCCGCTATCGCCAGATGATATCCCCTATCGCCGGGCGATAGCTTTTTCAGTTCGCCTTCTTTTGTAAACCCCCCAAGTTGTGCGGTTAGATGTTGCTAACCGCGTGGTTGTGCGGTCTGGGTTGGCAAACCGTCTCTCCTGCTTCGGTAGTTGTATTGCTTGTGGCGGTGACTATATCTTCCTCCTCCGCTTATAAATAGGGGTCCCGACCCCCTCATTTGGATCTCGGATCGCAGAAAACTGTTGTTTGGTGCAAGGTTGCGGTTAGGATTTTCCAGACCGCACGACAATGAGAAATAGCATCTTGATCAGCTGTTTTGCGAACTGTGCAACTTGCCTGGGCGGTCTGGTGACTTGGTTTGGCGGCTAAGTCAGTGTTCCAGCATAAGGGCAGTAGGAGGCAGTAGGAGGCAGCAGTTGGCGGTCAGGAGCTATCGCTGAGTGTTATCGCTTTTGCCAGCGATATTGCGGTTTGACAATCTGAGCGGTCTCTCCTTGGCAGTTCTCAAGCAGGTGGTCTGTGGATCAGTTCGCGCGAACTGGGTGGTTTGTCTCCAACACAAGTCAATAAAGGTTGTTCGTGCGACCTCGCGGCTAGAGGTGCGAACAGGCGGTCTCAACAACTTGTTTTTGCAGTTCATCAGTTTTGTACTTGTTTGTTTTCTGATTTCCATCGGGTGCAATGTGAAATCATGTCTCGCGTTTGTATGTCTCGCCCTGTAAAGCAGTAAATAATACAAGTATTGTTCTGCATCTTCTTTACTAGTGGTTTACTTGCTCTTGATTGGTTTAGAGTATTCATGCGACCTTCACTTCTTAAAATTTTACATGGTATCAGAGAGATAGAGGTTTTAACAGTTAACCGTTAACTAAAGTTTACTATAAGTAAATCAGGAGTTCTGGAATGGAAAGTGGATATGCAAGAGGCTTTGATATTGAGCTACTAACGCATACCAATTACAAGAAATGGAAATCTTTTATGAAGAATTATCTACTTGGCGAGGACCTCTGGGAGGTTGCTGGTGGAGATGATAGAAAGGGGGTGGTTGCTGCTGGAGATAATGCTTAGGCAGTCAACGCTTGGAGGAGAACTAACGCTAATGCAGATTTTACTCTCAAGCGGGCTATCTCACATAAGTTGTGTGATCACATCATAGGATGCAAGACGACTTCTGAGATTTAGACTTCCCTGGATGAGTTATTTAATAAGAAGAATGTAGCAAGGCTACAGTTCATGTAAAATGAGCTTGCAAGAGCCTCTCAAGGAGACTTGTCCATTTCCTCTTTCTTTCTGAAGATGAAGAATCTATGCGCTGAGATCTCAGCACTTGATACAGATGAGCCCATCTCAGAGGTTAAGTTGAAAAGGCATATCATCCGCGACTTGCAAAAAGAGTATATTGTTGGTTCTATCATGGTGATCTGGAAGTGATCAAGCATGTAGTCTCACTGCCAACGCAGTATGAGTCTATGAGGTCGCATATAAGAGCTTTGGAGAAGTTGGAAAGGTTTGTGTTGGCCTTGCTCATATGTGATATGAGTGAAGGACCAAGCCTATGACGTTCTGGATGTGGAGGAATTTCATTTTGGGACCTGTATTGTGAATATGGGTCATCAGGTGAGTTGTCGGAAGAAAGCTAAGGGAAATTCGTCGAGTATAGACGAGAGGTTTCGACGACTGGTCTAGATTCGTCGAGTATCGTCATGATATCTCAACGCCTCCATCTTAGATTCGTCAAGTATCGTCGAGACAACTCAACGCTTCGTCGAGTATCGTCGAGACATCTCAACACTTCTGTCTTGGATTCGTCGAGTATCGTCATGATAGATTCGACGAGTTAGATTTCGATTCGTCGTATATCGCCTTGATACCCAGACGATTTGCCCTATGTCGTTTCGTCGAATATTCACGTGTTAACTCGACGAATAGTTTTGATTCGTCGAATATCAACGTGATACTCGACGAATTCAGTTTCCACCGGTTTATTTCCTTTAAGTCCGGTTCGGCGGGTTTGCTGGCATTGGTTGGTTCGGTTCAACGTATATTTGGGATATGTACAGTTGAACCGATTGGTAACTGTTCATTCTCTTGAACTAACCGAGCGACGACTTCTCCTCCCGACGACGGAACTGTTCCGCTAAGTCGTGAAAGCCTCTTGTTGCTGCCGACCGTCCGACCTTCTACCGTTGCCGGAAAAAGTTTCTTGTGCGTCAGATTCGTCACCGTCGCCTCTCCTTGAACGGATCTAGTAGTCCGTGGAGACGTTGAGGGCAATCCATCTTTGGACCTAGATCTTATGTGATAAGAGTCTAGGGTTCTCCGTGCTCGTGTGGATATCTGTGGAGGCGTTGACACTATTCTACGCTCGGAACTCCGGCCGTTGCCGTTCGTTGGACTTCATCGGAGCACCTTAGTTGAGTATTGACTCAATCCCTCAAAGATATAAATTTATTTATAGCCGTTTTTCTTCTTGATTAATGTTCATAGCAAGATCCGAACTCTTTTGGGTTTTCTTGTTCTCTATTTTCGCTGCGTGCACAAATGTTTTGTCATCCTAGCAAAATCTAACATATATGACTTTCATTACCTCGGTGCAGGGCTGGGCTAATCATCTATCATTGTTGGAGCTGGAGAACTTACTACCCTCTCAGGAGTCAGGAGAGCTTAGTAAGACAGATATCTGGTTGCACTATCTTAGGGGGAGATAATAAAGTTCTTTATTCTGGGATGAAGAAGATGTGGGACATAAAGAAGTCCTTTAGTGGAGATGGTGCTTCTACCTCATCACAACAGGAGAGGAGCAATGCTCCTAAGCATGCTGGAGGTAAGAAGGGAGGACTCGGATGCTTCCAGTGTAATAAGTTTGGTCACGTGAAGAAGGACTGCAAGGTAAATTTTTCAGCCAGGACACGATGCTGAGAAGGTGGATCCAAAAAGAAAGGTGAGTGGGGGAACTGCTTTATGACATATATGACGACAACGTCTATTGGTGTCTTGACATCCATCAACTTCCAGGAGGATTGAATCATTGACTCTGGGTGCGGTCATCACCTCACCGGAGATGAGTCAAAATTTTCTTCTCTTCAGGTGTATTTGGGTAATGATGCTATCATTACAGCTGATAATACAGTGCATACAATAGACAGGGAAGTAACAATCTCCTTGGGCAGTGATAAGAGACCACTCACACTGAAGAGTGTGTATCATGTGCCAGAGATGAAGAAGAATCTGTTCTCAGTGATCAATGTGGTGCTGACTACTATGTGTTGTTTGGTCCAACAGATGTGAAATTCCTTTGAAACTTTTCATCAGTAAATGCTGACGTCACCTATGTTGGGAGACGGGTGAAGATTTGTTCGTCATATCAACAAGTTCTTATGTTGAGAAGATGAGGGCAAACGACAACGCTGATATCTGGCACGAGAGACTAGGACATGTAGGGATGGACAAGCTGAAGGCTATGACGGCGAGGAGCCTGGTGAAAGGCTTGTCTAATCTTTCCTCCTTAGACGACGGTCATGTGTGTGAGAGATGTTAATATGGAAAGACACATCGCCTTCCATTTGACAGGTCACTGTCCAGGTGCAAGGCTCCTTTGGAGTGCATTCACGGCGACTTGATGAGACTATGCCTCACTCTTTGTTCAAGTAACAAATATATGCTGGTCTTTGTTGATGATTTCACCAAGTATACTTGAGTGTATTTTGTGAAGGAGAAGTCTTCGAGAAGTTCTTGGAGTTCAAGGAGCTCGTTAAAGGCAGTCTTAATCTGCGGATAAAGAGGTTGCAGACAAATAATGAGGGGAGTTTACCTACTCTGAGTTCTTTAACTTCTGCAAAAAGCATGAGGTCAAGAGAAAGCTCTCTTGTGCACACACTCCTTAACAGAACGGAGTTGTAGAGAGGAAAATCCGTCATCTGGAGGAGACCTGCAAGAGTTGGCTTCATGTCAAAGGTGTTCCCCTGGTCTTTTGGGCAGAGGGAATGACCTGTGCGGCATATGTCATTAACAAGATGTCTTTGAGTCCTGTCAACATGAAGTCTCCGCATGAACTAATGTTCAAGGAGAAGCCCAGCGTGACACACCTTAGGGTGTTCGGTTCTACCTGCTACGTGCACATTCCAGATACTCTCAGGAAAAAGTTAGATGCTAAGGCAAGGAAGCTTGTCTTCATTGGCTATAATGGGCGGAAGAATGGATGAAAATGCATGAATTCTGAGACAAGAAAATTTGTTATCTCGAGGGATGTGGTATTCGACGAGCTGATGTCGTACCAGGGTAGTTCTTCTGTGGAACTACAAGAGAGCAGGGTAGAAGGAAGAAGACAGGAAGCTGTTGAAGATCTTCTGGTAGAGCTGTCTGTGTCTCCAATAGCTCCGTCTACATCAAGCTCAAAGGCAGATGTTTCTGGTTCTGGAAGCAGGGGGAGCGATGCTCCTAGTGTGCCTGGTAGAAGAGCTGATGCAGAAGAGGTGGCTGAAGTGATGGAACATGGTCAGGCCTTGCGAAGGTCAAAGAGGATCATCATACCACTAGCTCGGTACAAAGTGGACAATTTGGTGAACTTGGTTTCATGCAATTTTGTCGGACCTCTGGACGAGCGGGAATCATCGTGCTTTGAGAATGTCATTGAAGTAAATGAGTGAGAAGATGTCATGTATGAGGAGATGACCGCCCTCAGGAAGAACGAAACTTGAGATCTTGTGCCCAAGGTAGAAGACATAACTCATATTACTTGTAAGTGAGTCTACAAGCTCAAGAAGAAAGCAGACGACAGTATTGGGCGATACAAGGCTCGCCTTGCTGCTCGAGGGTTCTCGCAGCAGTATGGAGAAGATTACGATGAGACATTTAGTCCTATGACCAAGATAACTTTAGTTCGAATGGTGATCTCCTCGATGGCTTGTCGATCATGGAAGATTTGACAGCTCGACGTGAAAAATGCATTTCTTTACAGGGAGATTGACAAAGATATCTTCATGGTGCAATCACCCGGTTATGTTTTTGAAGATCATCCAGGACATGTCTGTAAGTTCAAGAATGCTCTCTATGGCTTGAAACAGGCGCCTCAGGCCTGGTATGTGAAGATTGCAGAGTATCTACAATTTTACGGGTATTTTGCATCCGACTTAGACTCGAGTCTGTTCATCAAGAAGAGAGGAGAGCTTCGAGATTTGGTGTTGTTGTATGTCGACGACATGATCATGACAGGGGAACTCTGACGAAGAGGTAACAAAGCTTAGCGTTGAGCTATCTATTCTGTTCGAGATGAAGAATCTTGGTGAGCTTCACCATTTCTTTGGTTTGGAAATAGAAATGAAGAAGAGCGGTGTGCTTGTATCCCAGAAGGGATATGCAGAGCGGATTGTGAAGTGGTTCGGCATGAGGGAGGAGAAGTGCAGCTCTACTTCACTTGAAATTGGTATTAATTTTCGACAAGATGAAGGAAGGGTTCTTCCAGATCCCTTAGTATTTTGGGCTCTGGTCAGGAGCTTGATATACTTGACGATTATTAGGTCGGATATTTCATATGTTGTTGGCCGAGTAAGTCGATATATGCAGGAGCCCAGGAAGCCTCATCTAGTGGCGATAAAGAGTATATTGAAGTACGTGAAGTCCACCTCGGACATTGGGTTTTTTATGAGAAGGACACGAGCTTCAACTTGCACAGGTTCATGGATGCTGATTATGGTAGAGATACAGATGATCGAAAGTCGACATATGGGTATGTCTTCATGTGCAGATCAACGACAGTTTCGTGGTGTAGTAAGAAGTAGGATTTCGTGTCTATTTCCACCACTGAGGCAGAGTACAAGGCATGGTCCTTGGCTGCTCAGGTGGTCATCTGACTGCGCAGATTGGTGGAGGATATTCACGAGGAAGTGCGAGATCCTAATCTGCTTTGCGGTGACAATGAGAATGCTCTGAAGTTGGTTACAAATCCAGTGTGTCACGCACGGACAAAATGTAACGGCCCTTCTGTCCGCCACAATTAACAATATCATCATATGCATATATAAACAGGTACAGCGGAAATCTTCATATGCTATTCATAACGAGTAAGCATCAAAAACTTCTACTATATAGCATTCTATACTATACAACAAGAACCGAAAGGAAATAAACAGTAAATTCCAACCTGAGCCCTACTGATGATTGGTCGGTAGCTTTCCGGTTCCTAAAAACATAAAATTTACAACCGTTAGTCTTGTATAAAGACTAAGTGAAAATTCCCTTTTTAAATCTACTATACAGTTGTATAAAACAGTACAAGAAATAGTTAGTTAAATAAGCAATTATATAACAGGTTCATTTGACTAATTACATAAGCTATTATCATTCATGAAACCATGTAGCACATTTCTAAAATCAGTATTTCAGTCGTTTTCATATACCAGTATGCCATCCAAATGAACACTAATTCCATATGTAAACAATGAACAATAATTTCACTTTTCATTTCGGAGCTAGAAGGGTAATAAAAGTGAATTCTGTATCCGTCTCAGTATTTCATTTTTCAGTATTGGGCCCGACCCCTTTTGGGGTCATCAGTCTCCAAACCAGTACGTACAACACGCGTTTATGCCTTTCGGCTCGACTGGTTCGGTAATTCAGTACACAATATCAATATGGTTCCCTTTATATTACCCTCCTAGTTCCATGTGTCGACACATAGTTGTTCTTATTGATGAGTTCTTTATTTTAATTGGTCCCCTCAGAAACAATTTCTTGCTTGATTGCCTCTATACGAGGCCATTCATCTCATATATAACATGTGGTTTCAATAACTGTAAAACATGTAAAGCATATAACAAAAAAAGAGAATTGCTCACAGTAGCTCGTTCTTTTTCCTTGCCCCGTCTCGAATAGACGTCGCGTCTACTTGGAGATGCCATCCTTCGCAATATCTGCACATATATAATATGTTTATAAAGCTATAACATGTTATTTTACGAGGTTGCATCCCACCTAGCGACCCGACGCATTCAAGCCAAAGCTACACTAAGCAAAATAACATACCAAATAGCCCAAATCAACACAAAGTCAGACGGCCAACAAGAGAAACAAGTAGCTACACTAGCCGGCCCTTAGGTCAAAAACAGCCAACACTATCAGCCCAAAATAAAGTCCCATAACCGGTCAAAACTAACATAAAACACAGCAGCTCAACTAGGGTACAGCCGGCCCTTAGGGCAAACACAAACATGTTAACTTCAGTACCCAAGCGACATCCAACAAAGCAAAGATCTAGCTTCCAAGAAGAGAAAACATAAATGAGATGGAGTACCTGAGTCCAAACGCAAGAGTGTTCTTCCACCAAGATCAATCGACTCCCAAAAGTCCTAAAATCAACTGAAGCATAGGCGTTTAGGGTTCGTACTAGGAGAAGAAGAAAAAGGAGTGTAAAATTTCACCATACCAGGCGACGGAAAGAAGGAATCGCCACAACCCTAGCTCTCGCGTTTCGCCAGGCAGCAGAGAAAGAACGAAAATGCTAAAAATGAACAGGGAATCGGGAGTTATCCCGTGAAGCAGGACAAAAGACCACCGCTGAAGGCCAGGGTTTAATAATAATAACAACAAATGCAATATAAACCGGTGCAGCCAGCCCAAATACTATTCCAGAATTAACCAGCCAGCCCATATCAACATTTATAACAAAACAAGTCATTCCAGCATAGCCCAATATTATGCGCCGTCCCTATCCATAATATCAACATATAGTATACACACAACATATACAGTAACTTACTAACATAACATCATTTTCATAAAACTCGCACGCCGCCGAATCACAGCTCATGGCGACGCCGATTCACAGCTCATGGCGACGCCGATTCAATATGGCTTAAACCTCTTTTCATCATCGGGGACGTTACCTGAAATAAATTGAATTACACATCAGCATATAATTGATTATTTATATCTATTCGTAGTTAATATTGCATACCAAAAATGAGTGCGTCACAATTCTCCCCTCCTTAAATAATTTTCGTCCTCGAAAATCATTCTTCCATACTATCAAACACGACAGGAAATAGATTTCGCATTGCATCCTCACGTTCCCAAGTCGCTTCGTGCCTAGGGTGACCCTTCCACCAAACAAGCACAAAATTCACGTCACGATTTCGTAACTGTTTGCTTTGCCGAGCTATAATTTGATGCGGTTCCGTCGGGCTAGAGAGGTCTGGTTCAATTTGTAAATTTGTGGCTGAAACAATTGTTTCCGGGTCACGAATATACTTTCGTAATGCTGATACATGAAATACATGATGCAGCCTCTGTAGTTCCACTGGTAGCTCCAAGCGGTAGGCAACATCGCCTACCCGTTCAATGACTGAAAAAGGTCCGACATAACGCGGACTCAACTTTCCAAGTCGTCGGAAACGTGTAACTCCTTTGAATGGTCTGATTTTCAAACATACTTGGTCGCCGACTTGAAATTGCACAAGGCGATGACGAGCATTATAGTATTTCTATTGCCGATCTTGAGCTACCTTCATTCTTTCCTGTATCAGTTTTACTTTTTCATGCCATTTATCAATTTTCTCCTGATTATACAATGTTCGTTCACCTTCTTCAGCCCAACTTAACGGTGTTCGACAATGCCGGCCGTACAATGCCTCAAAAGGTGCCATCTGGATAGACGATTGGTAGCTATTATTGTACGCAAATTCTACCAATGTCAGATATTTTTCCCAAGAGCTTTTTAAATCCAATACAACCATACGCAATAAGTCTTCTAAAAACTGGATTGTTCGCTCCGACTGCCCATCTGTTTGGGGATGGAATGCTGTACTGAATAATAACTTTGTCCCTAGACGTTTGTGAATGTATCTCCAGTTTCCTGCCGTGAAGCGACCGTCGCGGTCAGATATAATAGATCGAGGAATTCCATGTAACTTTACAATAACATCTATGTACAGATCATTCAACTTTTCAGGCGGTCCATCCTGTCGCACTGGAATAAAATGTGCGCTTTTCGTTAAGCGATCAATAATTACCCAAATACCATCATGCCCCAATTTACTGCGAGGTAGACCAAAAACAAAATCCATCGCAATGTCTTCCCACTTCCATTCTGGTATTGGTAGGGAATGCAAATATCCTCCAGGTTTCTGGTGTTCGGCTTTCACCAATTGACATATGTGACAAGACAGAATATACGCTATTATATCCTTTTTCATACCAGGCCACCAGAAATCCTCCTTTAGGTCGTGATACATTTTTGTTCTTCCTGGGTGAATGGAATACGGGGTATTATGTGCCTCATATAAGATATCTTTTCGTAAGTTGTTGATATTTGGGACACACAATCGTCCGTTCATCAGTAATAGCCCATTCTGTTCCGTAAATTCGCCCGTTTCCCCTTTCTTTACTTTTTCTTGCAATTCAACCAGAAACGGATCTTTTGGCAAAGCTCTTTTAATTCTATCTTTCAATGTATTTCTGATTTGTAATTGCGATAGCTGTGCTCGCTTGCTTTCCGGTGTAACAAGTGGAGTGATCTGCATCTTTTCCAACTCATACACTAATTGCGCTGCATAACCAGACAAAATAGATAATCCAACTGTATTTTTACGACTTAAGGCATCAACAACCACATTCGCTTTGCCAGGGTGGTATTGCATATCAACATCATAATCCTTGATAAATTCTAACCAACGACGTTGTCGAAGGTTCAATTCCTTCTGGGTAAAAATATATTTTAAGTTTTTATGATCAGTAAAAACTTCGCAGTGTACGCCGTATAAATAATGTCGCCACATCTTCAGAGCAAAAATTACTGCAGCCAGTTCTAAATCATGGACTGGGTAATTCTTCTCAGCATCTTTCAACTGTCGGGAAGCATACGCAATCACTTTTCCGTATTGCATCAATACGCAGCCCAATCCTTTGTACGACGCATCACTGTAAATTTGAAACCCTTCCGTACCGGACGACATGGTTAAAATCGGAGTTGTAGTCAGTTTTTCTTTTAAGATGTCAAATGCCGACTGACAGTCAACTGACCACTGAAACGATATATTTTTCCTGGTTAGTTGGGTTAACGGTAAGGAGATCTTTGAAAAATCTTTTACAAAACGTCGATAGTATCCTGCTAAACCCAGGAAACTCCGCACTTCCGTCACTGATGTTGGTTGGGACCAATTGAGGATAGACTCAATCTTTGTGGGGTCTACAGCCAAACCCTGCTCGGTTATCACGTGTCCGAGGAAAGACACTTTTCTCAGCCAAAATTCACATTTTGTAAATTTGGCATACAATTGATGCTCTTTCAATGTTTTCAAGGCCAATCGCAGATGCCAAGCATGTTCGTCTTCTGACGGGGAGTAAATCAGTATATCATCGATGAACACTGTTGAAACCAAAAACTTGGTCTCTGTGGAGTTCGACCCTTGGGGAAGGGGTGACCTCACACCTACTACACTCGGGGGGATGTCCCGGACCGAAGACTTGGGAAATTAGGAACAGACCCTCGGCTCTAGCGCGGAGGTCCCACCACACACCCGGAAGGTCACAAGAACACTTCCCCTCCCTTACCAATGAGAGCTGGGTACCTTGGAGAGTTCTCTCAACTCTACCAAGAAGAAAGCTAGGGAGGAGGAAGCCAAAAGCCAATGCCCCTCCAAAGGTACCCAAGGGGTCTATTTATAGTTTTTCCAAGTCCTGGGGATAAAATGACCAAAATGCCCCTACGACCAATTGGCCTTGAGCCCGGCGGACTGGGGAGCTCGGCGGACTGGGGAGCTCGGCGGCCTGGGGAGCTCGGCAGCCTGGGGAGCTCGGCGGCCTGGGGAGCTCGGCGGCCTGGGGAGCTCGGCGGACTGGGGAGCTCGGCGGACTGGGGAGCTCGGCGGCCTGGGGAGCTCGGCGGACTGGGGAGCTCGGCGGCCTGGGGAGCTCGGCGGACTGGGGAGCTCGGCGGCCTGGGGAGCTCGGCGGACTGGGGAGCTCGGCGGCCTGGGGAGCTCGGCAGCCTGGGGAGCTCGGCGGCCTGGGGAGCGGCCAGGGAGGCCGATATGGAGGCAGCACAATTGGCCTTGAGCCCGGCGGACTGGGGAGCTCGGCGGCCTGGGGAGCTCGGCAGCCTGGGGAGCTCGGCGGCCTGGGGAGCTCGGCGGCCTGGGGAGCTCGGCGGCCTGGGGAGCTCGGCGGCCTGGGGAGCTCGGCGGCCTGGGGAGCTCGGCGGACTGGGGAGCTCGGCGGACTGAGGAGCTCGGCGGACTGGGGAGCTCGGCGGCCTGCGGAGCTCGGCGGCCTGGGGAGCTCGGCGGCCTGGGGAGCTCGGCGGCCTGGGGAGCTCGGCGGCCTGGGGAGCTCGGCGGCCTGGGGAGCTCGGCGGCCTGGGGAGCTCGGCGGCCTGGGGAGCTCGGCGGCCTGGGGAGCTCGGCGGCCTGGGGAGCTCGGCGGCCTGGGGAGCTCGGCGGCCTGGGGAGCTCGGCGGCCTGGGGAGCTCGGCGGCCTGGGGAGCTCGGCGGCCTGGGGAGCTCGGCGGACTGGGGAGCTCGGCGGACTGGGGAGCTCGGTGGCCTGGTGACCCCCCGAGGGGGCCGGGGGGAAGAAAAAATTTCATCCCCCTACTAGTATATTTCCAAGTCCAAGCCAAAATTGGCCACCAAGAGTCCAAAATCTCTAAAAAGCTTAAAACTTGAAACTGGCTCTGCGCTTACCAAAGGGGGCTCTACTCTGCGAATACGGGGTTGTACATAATCTCCGCTCTTTTCGAGGTTGGCACAAGCTCGGAAAGAAACATCCAACCCAACGTATTCGCTGAGTACAGCTTGCTCTCGTGGTGTCGAAAGACTGTAAGGCCTCTTCCGAGGGGTCATCCTGCCACGCCAACTGATGAGAGCCTGGGTGACGAGACCTACTCAGGGCAAAAAACACTTAGCCTCCTGGGGGGGCCAACCTGCCATGCCAGCTGATGAGAGCCTGGGTGGCGAGACCCCCCTCAGGGTAAAAAGTCAACCTCTACCTGCCCTGCCAGCCAGTGAGAGCCTGGCAGCGGAATCATCCCGGGGCAAAAGGACTTAGCTCCCACGAGAGATCAACCTGCCCTGCCAGCTAGTGAGAGCCTGACAGCGGAATCATCTCGGAGCAAAAGGACTTAGCTCCCACGAGAGATCAACCTGAACCCACCAGCTAGTGAGAGCCTGGCAGCGGAATCATCTCGGAGCAAAAATACTTAGCTCCCACGAGAGATCAACCTGCCCTGCCAGCTAGTGAGAGCCTGACAGCGGAATCATCTCGGAGCAAAAGGACTTAGCTCCCACGAGAGATCAACCTGAACCCACCAACTAGTGAGAGCCTGGCAGCGGAATCATCTCGGAGCAAAAGGACTTAGCCTCCACGAGAGATCAACCTGCCCTGCCAGCTAGTGAGAGCCTGGCAGCGGAATCATCTCGGAGCAAAAGGACTTAGCTCCCACGAGAGATCAACCTGAACCCACCAGCTAGTGAGAGCCTGGCAGCGGAATCATCTCGGAGCAAAAGGACTTAGCTCCCACGAGAGATCAACCTGAACCCACCAGCTAGTGAGAGCCTGGCAGCGGAATCATCTCGGAGCAAAAAGACTTAGCTCCCACGAGAGATCAACCTGCCCTGCCAGCTAGTGAGAGCCTGACAGCGGAATCATCTCGGAGCAAAAGGACTTAGCTCCCACGAGAGATCAACCTGAACCCACCAGCTAGTGAGAGCCTAGCAGCGGAATCATCTCGGAGCAAAAAGACTTAGCTCCCACGAGAGATCAACCTGCCCTGCCAGCTAGTGAGAGCCTGACAGCGGAATCATCTCGGAGCAAAAGGACTTAGCTCCCACGAGAGATCAACCTGAACCCACCAGCTAGTGAGAGTCTGACAGCGGAATCATCTCGGAGCTAAGGGACTTAGGGACGGGGCGTGTCACCTGAACTCTGCCAAAATTCAACATCCTCAAAAGGGGAAATAGTTGGGTTACATGACCTCTCCCGACTCAGTGGGTCGGGGGCTAGACTCAGTACAACATAATAAAAAATACAAGATCCTATTGAGGCGAGGCTCCTTCGCCTCTTGCATCAACCGATCCTTCCCCGGGTGCCCACGTCGACCCGATCCTCACATCTATCTTCCTCCCTGGCTTGGGGCGGGGCTTCGATCTGCCTCGGGGGTGGTTGCTGGGCTTGACCTCTCGCTCCTCTCACCTCCAGGAATTCGGGGCAGGTAGCTGTTGCATGGCCCTCCTCCTGGTGGAACTCACAGTAGGGTAACTCTACTCTTACTCTTCCTCTTCCCGTGCGGTTCCTCCTCTCCCTTCGACCGATCGCCATCGCTTGCTGGGGTGGGGGCAGGAGTTGTCTTGGGGCTTGCCTCTGGAAGTTGAACCTCCCTTGGCCCCCATGATGGTTCCCTCCATCCTGGATGAGAGCTCTTCCTGGACCATGGGCAGGTCCTCCCTGCTGCCTCCAGCTTGGCTCTGGACCCTCCTGTCTCTGGAACCCTTGAGCTCTATGCTCCTCTCTCCTTCTCCCTTCATGATGCCTCGAGCCACCTTGCTCCTTTGACTCCACCTCTGTCAACCTTGCCAACTTCTTTACAAAGGCCGGGTTGGCTGCCTCCATGGCTATCTCCTCTGTCGCCCTTTCCATCAGCTCCTCGAAGGAAAGGGGGGCCTTCCGAGTCAAGCTCATCTTGAAGAACCCTTCGCGCAATCCTACTGTGAACGCCATCTGGAGGGCATACCCTGGCACCTCTTGGATGTCAAGGACCTCCTCCTGGAACCTGTCAACGTAGTGGGCCAGCGACTCCTCGACCCTTTGCTTTAACAGGAAGAGGGACTCAGGACCCTTCTTCCTCTTCTTGGAGGTGGAGAAGCGAAGCTGAAAGCTCCGGCTCAAGTCTTCGAACCCGAAGATGGACCTTGGAGGGAGTTGATGGAACCAGTCCCTCGCCTTCTCTTTCAAGGTGATCGCAAATAGACGGCACTTGAAGGCGTCCGTCATTGGCCTGATGGAGACGGCATCCTCGAACCACTGCAGGTGCTGGACGGGGTCATCCTTCCCGGTATAGTAAGCCATGTCTGGCTCTCTGAACCCCTCGGGAACGGGAGCTGAGATGATCAACTCACTAAAGGGTGACCCCCTAAGGGGGGCTCTCGCCACCTCTACTCGCGCGACCTGCTCGCCAGGAGGGCTAGCTCTCGCCGGGCTGGGGAACAGCTCTCGGCCTGGGAGGTCTCGCTCAACCCCCTCTACCATCCTTTCCTTCCCAGGTCTCCTATCTGGCACACTTGCTTCTCCCCCTGCTGGGGTGATCTCGCCTTGCCCCCTGGGAGCCAGCTCGCCGAGACCACTCTGGGTTAGCTCGCCGAGACCCCTGGGAGCTAGTCCCTGGGGGGTGGGGGTTAAGCTGTCAGCCCGAGGGGCAATGCTTCTAAGCATCCCCATGATGCCTTCGATGGAAGCCATGAACTCCTCCCTTCCTACAAAGGGTCCTGGGTTGGGGAGACCGCCGAGGTCATCACTACTTCCCTGATCTCCAGCCATGACACTCTCCCGAGATCTTCTGTGCTGGTCACTCTCCACGCTCACCGCACCAAAATGTTGAAATCAAAAACTTGGTCTCTGTGGAGTTCGACCCTTGGGGAAGGGGTGACCTCACACCTACTACACTCGGGGGGATGTCCCGGACCAAAGACTTGGGAAATTAGGAACAGACCCTCGGCTCTAGCGCGGAGGTCCCACCACACACCCGGAAGGTCACAAGAACACTTCCCCTCCCTTACCAATGAGAGCTGGGTACCTTGGAGAGTTCTCTCAACTCTACCAAGAAGAAAGCTAGGGAGGAGGAAGCCAAAAGCCAATGCCCCTCCAAAGGTACCCAAGGGGTCTATTTATAGTTTTTCCAAGTCCTGGGGATAAAATGACCAAAATGCCCCTACGACCAATTGGCCTTGAGCCCGACGGACTGGGGAGCTCGGCGGACTGGGGAGCTCGGCGGCCTGGGGAGCTCGGCAGCCTGGGGAGCTCGGCGGCCTGGGGAGCTCGGCGGCCTGGGGAGCTCGGCGGACTGGGGAGCTCGGCGGCCTGGGGAGCTCGGCGGCCTGGGGAGCTCGGCGGACTGGGGAGCTCGGCGGCCTGGGGAGCTCGGCGGACTGGGGAGCTCGGCGGCCTGGGGAGCTCGGCAGCCTGGGGAGCTCGGCGGCCTGGGGAGCGGCCAGGGAGGCCGATATGGAGGCAGCACAATTGGCCTTGAGCCCGGCGGACTGGGGAGCTCGGCGGACTGGGGAGCTCGGCGGCCTGGGGAGCTCGGCGGCCTGGGGAGCTCGGCGGCCTGGGGAGCTCGGCGGCCTGGGGAGCTCGGCGGCCTGGGGAGCTCGGCGGACTGGGGAGCTCGGCGGCCTGCGGAGCTCGGCGGACTGGGGAGCTCGGCGGCCTGGGGAGCTCGGCGGCCTGGGGAGCTCGGCGGCCTGGGGAGCTCGGCGGCCTGGGGAGCTCGGGGGACTGGGGAGCTCGGCGGCCTGGGGAGCTCGGCGGCCTGGGGAGCTCGGCGGCCTGGGGAGCTCGGCGGCCTGGGGAGCTCGGCGGCCTGGGGAGCTCGGCGGCCTGGGGAGCTCGGCGGCCTGGGGAGCTCGGCGGCCTGGGGAGCTCTGCGGCCTGGGGAGCTCGGCGGCCTGGGGAGCTCGGCGGACTGGGGAGCTCGGCGGACTGGGGAGCTCGGTGGCCTGGTGAGCTCGGCGGACTGGGGAGCTCGGTGGCCTGGTGACCCCCCGAGGGGGCCGGGGGGAAGAAAAATATTTCATCCCCCTACTAGTATATTTCCAAGTCCAAGCCAAAATTGGCCACCAAGAGTCCAAAATCTCTAAAAAGCTTAAAAACTTGAAACTGGCTTTGCGCCTACCAAAGGGGGCCCTACTCTGCGAATACGGGGTTGTACAAACACAATCACGAATCGGTCCAAATAGTCCTTAAAGACCCGATTCATCAAATCCATAAATGCTGCTGGTGCATTCGTTAGTCCAAACGGCATAACCATAAACTCATAATGGCCATATCTGGTACTGAACGCAGTTTTGAAAATATCTTCTTCTTTTATCCTTAGCTGGTGGTAACCAGATCGCAAATCCAACTTAGAGAACACTTTGGCATTGACAAGTTGGTCGAATAAATCCTCGATACGAGGGAGAGGATATTTATTCTTTACAGTCAATTTATTGAGTTCCCGATAATCTATGCACAGGCGTAACGTTCCCTCTTTCTTCTTTACAAACAACACGGGGGCACCCTACGGGGAGGAACTCGGGCGAATAAAATTTTTATCAATCAATTCTTGTAGCTGAACTCTCAACTCTGCCAATTCCTTTGACGTCATTCGATATGGTGACTTTGTCACAGGTCTAGCCCCTTGCTCGAGGTTGATTTCAAATTCGATTTCCCTCTTTGGAGGGAGTCCAGCTAACTCTTCCGGAAATAGCTCTTGAAATTCACATACGACTGGAATTGTCGTAATGTCTTTCTTTTCTTCTGGAGGTCCTTTCACCATGACCAGAATAGCTTCACCTCCCTTTCGAATTTGTGAAAGTGCTTTCATTGCAGAAATTAGCATTTTCGACACTTCACCAAATCCTCGGTACGTAATTCTGCTTTGATCTGCACACTTTACCGATACTTCTTTGTTCTTACAGTTAATGACTGCTTCATTTTGGGTTAACCAGTCCATGCCCAAAATAATATCAAATTCGGTCAAAGGAAGAACCACGAAGTCTGTTGTAAATGGCTTATCGTTCAGGGCAAACGTAATGATTACTCGTTGTTGTGTTGGGAGTATCTGGTTATTTGGTAACGTAACGTGCAAAATCTCTTGTACCCAGTATGGTTTGGCCGCAATTGCATTTAATATTGTTGCCGAAATAAACGAATGGCTTGCCCCAGTATCAAATAACAATTTAACTAAATAGTTGCCGATAGGAATGATACCTGTCACAACGGTGTCATCCGCCTTCGCCTCTTGCTGACTAAGGTTGAATACCCGCGGCTGCACTCGACGTTCTTCGTTATATAATCCTGCGGGAGCTGCAGTGGAAGTTGAGGCTGCGTACTCCCCCTCCGACGCACGGCCCATCTGATACAACCTCTGGCCTTGTGGCACTGGAAACGACTGTGCTGCTCTTTGTCCTTCTCGGTTACGAGGGCACTCCCTTTGTCGATGCCCAGGCTGACGGCACAAGTAGCAAACATTACTCCCCACGAGACACTGCCCCTTGTGGTTTTTGCCACACTTGCCACATCTTTGCTCAACTACTGAAGCACTGCCACTACTCTCAACGGGACGTGGCCGCTTTCCTGAATCACTGGACTTCCCTGATGTGCTTGTCTTACTCGAGGACTCCTTGCTGGAGGATGACCACGTCGTTCTTTTCTTCGCAAAGTCCCTCCGCCTCTGCGTTTTCTCCGCATCAATTTCCATCAACCGGGCTTTTTGCACCAAAGCCCCATAATATGTGATCTCCATCGGTATCAGAATTGAACGGATAGTATCTCGCAGTCCTTCCTGGAAGCGTCGACATCTTTCTTTCTCATTAGGCACGAATGCCTCTGCATAAAACGCTAAATTGGCGAATTCTGTTTCATATTCCAAAACCGATCGCGAACCTTGTACTAAACGCAAAAACTTATCCTGCAACAACTTCTTTTCTGATTCAGGGACGAACCAATTAGTAAAGGCCTGAATGAAAATGGCCCATGGAATACCTGTTTGTCCGCGGCCCGCCAGTCTGCCACGCACATTCAGCCACCACCGCTTCGCTTCTCCTTCCAATAAAAACGTGACCAAACCCACTTTACGTTCATCTGGGCAAAGCATGACTTCCAGTATTGTCTCAATGCGTGAAATCCAATCCTCTATTTCCAGTGGCGATAACCCTCCCCGAAACACTGGTGGCTTCAACTCCAGGAATTGTTTTAAATCGACATCTAAATGCCTCTGCTGTAACGGTCCTGCCACTTCTGGTGCTGCTGGAGGGGGCGCTTCTCGAACCAATTTGATAGCCTCCGCTAACATCCTTGTCAGATCTATGAGCTGCGGTGAAGTATGTTGCTCTTCCCGAGAAGGTATCGTTTGTGGCAGCTCTTGCTGAGCCTGCACCGATGCAGTACCCTCAGATATTGCCTCTTGGGCTTCCTGAGCAAATTCCATCAATGTAAGTATCCATGTCAATTACACTTGGTGTGATTACTGACTATAATACATACTCGTTATGGCCAGGGTTCAATTGAAAACCTGGCTCTGATACCACTAAATTGTAACGGCCCTTCTGTCCGCCACAATTAACAATATCATCATATGCATATATAAACAGGTACAGCGGAAATCTTCATATGCTATTCATAACGAGTAAGTATCAAAAACTTCTACTATATAGCATTCTATACTATACAACAAGAACCGAAAGGAAATAAACAGTAAATTCCAACCTGAGCCCTACTGATGATTGGTCGGTAGCTTTCCGGTTCCTAAAAACATAAAATTTACAACCGTTAGTCTTGTATAAAGACTAAGTGAAAATTCCCTTTTTAAATCTACTATACAGTTGTATAAAACAGTACAAGAAACAGTTAGTTAAATAAGCAATTATATAACAGGTTCATTTGACTAATTACATAAGCTATTATCATTCATGAAACCATGTAGCACATTTCTAAAATCAGTATTTCAGTCGTTTTCATATACCAGTATGCCATCCGAATGAACACTAATTCCATATGTAAACAATGAACAATAATTTCACTTTTCATTTCGGAGCTAGAAGGGTAATAAAAGTGAATTCTGTATCCGTCTCAGTATTTCATTTTTCAGTATTGGGCCCGACCCCTTTTGGGGTCATCAGTCTCCAAACCAGTACGTACAACACGCGTTTATGCCTTTCGGCTCGACTGGTTCGGTAATTCAGTACACAATATCAATATGGTTCCCTTTATATTACCCTCCTAGTTCCATGTGTCGACACATAGTTGTTCTTATTGATGAGTTCTTTATTTTAATTGGTCCCCTCAGAAACAATTTCTTGCTTGATTGCCTCTATACGAGGCCATTCATAGCATATATAACATGTGGTTTCAATAGCTGTAAAACATGTAAAGCATATAACAAAAAAAGAGAATTGCTCACAGTAGCTCGTTCTTTTTCCTTGCCCCGTCTCGAATAGACGTCGCGTCTACTTGGAGATGTCATCCTTCGCAATATCTGCACATATATAATATGTTTATAAAGCTATAACCTGTTATTTTACGAGGTTGCATCCCACCTAGCGACCCGACGCATTCAAGCCAAAGCTACACTAAGCAAAATAACATACCAAATAGCCCAAATCAACACAAAGTCAGCCGGCCAACAAGAGAAACAAGTAGCTACACTAGCCGACCCTTAGGTCAAAAACAGCCAACACTATCAGCCCAAAATAAAGTCCCATAACCGGTCAAAACTAACATAAAACACAGCAGCTCAACTAGGGTACAGCCGGCCCTTAGGGCAAACACAAACATGTTAACTTCAGTACCCCCAAGCGACATCCAACAAAGCAAAGATCCAGCTTCCAAGAAGAGAAAACATAAATGAGATGGAGTACCTGAGTCCAAACGCAAGAGTGTTCTTCCACCAAGATCAATCGACTCCCAAAAGTCCTAAAATCAACTGAAGCATAGGCGTTTAGGGTTCGTACTAGGAGAAGAAGAAAAAGGAGTGTAAAATTTCACCATACCAGGCGACGGAAAGAAGGAATCGCCACAACCCTAGCTCTCGCGTTTCGCCAGGCAGCAGAGAAAGAACGAAAATGCTAGAAATGAACAGGGAATCGGGAGTTATCCCGTGAAGCAGGACAAAAGACCACCGCTGAAGGCCAGGGTTTAATAATAATAACAACAAATGCAATATAAACCGGTGCAGCCAGCCCAAATACTATTCCAGAATTAACCAGCCAGCCCATATCAACATTTATAACAAAACAAGTCATTCCAGCATAGCCCAATATTATGCGCCGTCCCTATCCATAATATCAACATATAGTATACACACAACATATACAGTAACTTACTAACATAACATCATTTTCATAAAACTCGCACGCCGCCGAATCACAGCTCATGGCGACGCCGATTCACAGCTCATGGCGACGCCGATTCAATATGGCTTAAACCTCTTTTCATCATCGGGGACGTTACCTGAAATAAATTGAATTACACATCAGCATATAATTGATTATTTATATCTATTCGTAGTTAATATTGCATACCAAAAATGAGTGCGTCACACAAAACACATCGAGATCGAGCATCACTTTGTTCGGGAGAAGGTGCTGGAGAGATCTTTGATGGTGGAGTATGTGCAGAGCAAGGACAATGCCGCGAACATCTTCACGAAGCCACTATCGAAGGGGCCGTTTGAACGGTCGCGGGGTTTGCTTGGGGTGGTTTCCGACTCGCACTTCAAAGAGGAGTGTTGAAAATTTGAAGTGAGGTCGGCAAGTCGTCAGGTCAGCAGGTCGCCAGGTCGTGTGGCTTGCCGCTATTGCCAGGCGATATCTCCTATCGTCGGGCGATAGCTTTTTCTGTTCGCCTTCTTTTGTAACCCCCCCCCAAGTCGCGTAGTTAGATGTTGTTAATCGGGTAGTTGTGCGGTTTGGGTTGGCAGACCACCTACCCTGCTTCGATAGCTATATCGCTTGTGGCGGTGACCATATCCTCCGCCCCCGCCTATAAATAGGGGTCCCGACCCCCTCATTTGGATCCCGGATCACAGAGAACTGTTGCTTGGTGTAAGTTTGCAGTTAGGATTTTCCAGACCGCGTGACAAGGAGAAGTAGACTCTTGCTCAGCTGTTTTGTGAACTGTTTGACCTGCCTGGGCAGTCTGGTGACTTGGTCTGGCGGTTAAGTCAGTGTTCCAGCATCAGGCTAGTAGGAGGCAACGGTTGGTGGTCAGGAGCTATCGCTGGGCGATGTCGCTATCGCCAGCGATATCATGGTTTGGCGATCTGACCGGTCTCTCCTTGACAGTTCTCAAGCATGCGGTCTGTGGATCAGTTCGCACGATATGGTTTGTTAGTTCACGCGAACTGGACGGTCTCTAGCACAAGTCAATAAAGGTTGTTTATGCGACCTTGCGGCTAGAGGTGCGAACAGGCAGCCTCAGGAACTTGTTTTTGCAGTTCATCAGTTTTGTACTTGTCTGTTTTCTGATCTTCATCGGGTGCAACGCGAAATCATGTCTCGCGCTTGTATGTCTCGACCTGTAAAGCAGTAAATAATACAAGTGTTGTTCTTGCATTTTCTTTACTAATGATTTACTTGCTCTTGGTTGGTTGAGAGTGTTCCTGCGACCTTCCCTTCTTAAAATTTTACATTTTGATCAGCACTTCTGGTTGTCAGGAATAGAATTAAATACCCCCAAAAGCGACTCAAAAGAATTTAAGCATTTGTCATTCAACAGTTAAGGGAACATTCATAATGTGCTTTGTGAAATATTCTTCAAGGAGGATAGTATAGCCACTGTATGATTTGTCATCTAAAAGCTTTTGTGCACTCAAATTTCACTAAAAATGACTCAAACATTAGGATTTTGAGGAACTTAAGGATTTGTTTGATAATGTTTTGAAGCTCAGTGTGCTTAATGTTAATTCCTGCTTTTCATAGCTGGAAACGTGCTGATAGGTGCGCTATTTGCTTCCCTGCAGGTACTTTAATTCACTACAGAGTGAATGCTTTTCTGGGTGTTTTCTTTCCGATATAAATATGGTTATATCAGCACCGACTGGAAGTGGAAAGACCGCGCTCTTTGAGCTCTGCATGCTTCGGTTGTTTTTACGATTTCTATCTCCGGAGGGAAAGTTCAATCATGAGAAAGGAGTTCTTAAAACAGTATGATGTTGAACCCCATCTTTAGAATTCTTTTTGCTCGGAATTCAAAAATATCAATGGACAAACTTATAATTGCTGTTTATCCTCCTGTTAAAGATGTATAATTTCATGAAAAAAGCACACTACTGGTTTAAAAACTTAATTTATAGGATGTATGGTTTTGAAGCTTAAACCATAATCTTATGGGTTGGCTGACCGACTTTTGTGTGAAAAACAAATTAGTTCATACTATGTCCTTCATTTTAAAGCAATCCAGGAATGGACTTCACTAGGTGCATTTGTTAAATCGAACATCACAACAATCTTGTAATGGGAAATAAAAAAAATCTTCTTAATGCTGCTTTTGTTAATCTCTCACTTATGATAGAAAAAATTTCAATCTTGGAGAGGACATCAGCACCCTGCAATTAATAAATTGTTAATATGGGGTGTACAACCTTGTGATTCGTCGAGTGGGCAAGACAGCGAGGCAAGCTTGCTCTCGCATAAATCGACGAACCCAAGTCAGCACTCGCCGAAGTGGGCGAGTTACCTGGCGAGTACTAGTTTCATCGGGCACTCGCCAAAGAGGCGGGCGAGTGCTAGTTTCATCGGGCACTCGCCAAAGAGGCGGGCGAGTTATAATTTCATCGGACACTCGCCAAAGAGACGGGTGAGTGCTAGTTTCATCGGGCACTCGCCAAAGAGGTGGGCGAGTGCTAGTTTCATCGGGCACTCACCCCTCCATGAATGTTTTTCATGCAAGGTTTTATTTGTTTGTCTGCGGATAGCCGTTGGTAGAATAATTTGGGGTGCATTTAGTAATTCCAAAAGGCGGGATTGCGCTATTGGCAGTCCCCGCCAGAAAAACTATAAATAGACCCTGATGGGCACCTTTGGAGGGGATCGAGTTTTTAGGCTTCTGCCTCCTCAGGTTGTTTTTGGTTGGCTTTGAAGGCTCTCCAAGGTGCCCGTTTTCAGCATTGGCTTGAGGGGGGAAGCGCTCAAAGTTCTTTCGGGTGTGTGGTGGGTCCTCCGCGCTGTAGCCAGGGTCTATGTCAAGTTCCAAGTCTTCAGCTTAGCGTTCTTTCTCTGGAGAAGTAGGTGCGGGATGCCCCCTTTGGGTCCGAACTTTTTGCTGGACCAAATTTTGGTTCCAATATTTTTGGTACGGTGAGCGTGGACCGCAGCTTACACAGGAAAATCCGGAGAGTTCCATGTCTGGAGACGGGGAACAAGGTGCTGACCACGGCGGCTCGCCACAAACTTCGGCACCGTCTACTGTTGAGATGCTGGAGCAGTTCAAGGGGAGGTCCTGGAGACTATCCACTTCGCCTTCGCCGCTGCGTGCGGTGAGTGCTCGACCCCCGCGGTCCAAGTGGTAACGCCGCCAGGGAGGGGCGAGAACTCCCCGGGACAGTGGCCAGGTAAGGAGGCGGCGAGCAGATGGCAGGAGCGGGATCTGGCGCAGAGAGAGCTGTTCCCTAGCCCGGCGGGTGCGGGCCCGACGAGTGCGGCCCGGGCCTGCGAGCTGGTCACACGGGTGGAGCATCGGAGACCCCCAAATGGCGGGAGCCCGTTCTGCGAACTGGTGGTTTCCGCGCCCGTTCCGGAAGGGTTCAGGGAGCCAGAGATGACCTATTGTACTGGCAAGGATGATCTCGTCCAGCATCTGCAGTGGTTCGAAGACATGGTCTCCATTAGGCTGATGTCGGACGCGTTCAAGTGTCGTCTCTTCACCATCATCTTGAAGGAGAAGACAAGGGACTGGTTTCACCAGCTCCCGATGTGGTCGATCTACGCGTTCAAAGACTTGCGCCGAAGTTACCAGTTACGTTTCTCAACCTCGAAGAAGAGGAAGAAAAGTGTCGAGGCACTCTTAAGATCCAGCAGGGGATATATGAGTTACTGGCCAGCTATGTGGATAGGTTCCAGGAGAAGATTTTTCTCATTCAGAAGGTGTCGAGGTTCGTCCTCCAGTTGGCGTTCATCGTGGGACTGTCTGAGGGGTTCTTCAAAATAAGCTTGAATCGGAAGCCACCCTTGTCTCTCGAGGAGCTGATGAAGAGAGCAGCAAAGGAGATCGAGGGAGAGGCGACGAACCCGGCATTCGCCGAGAAGCTGGCAAGGTTGAGCAACTCAGAGTTGAGAGAATAAGAAGGTTCTAGATATCAAGAAGGAAGGCGGAGGGAAGAGCTGAGACCTTAAGAGTTGGGGTGGAGGCATCGGCGGGGACAAGGCAGAGGGTTTGTCCAAGGAAGCGGGAATGCCCACGGAGGTCAGGGGAGGTTCAACCCTCCGGGATGGAGACAAGGCCAGAGGCCACTCCTACCCCCTCCCACCCCCTCCGCAACAGGCTATGGCGATCGGTCGGGGTACGGGCAGAGGAAGAGGAGTACGAGGAGCAGGAGTCAGGAGAAGGAACCAGGCAACCAGCCAACAGAAGGACAGAGAGAGGAGGTGGCATTGTCATATTGTGGCTTCCATCAGGAGGAGGGTCACGCGACGGCCACCTGCCCAGAGTTCTTGGAGATCAGGAGGGTGAGAGGCCCAAGGGAATAGCAACCACCGGTGAGGATAAAGGAGGTAACTGGCGGGGCGGAGGAGGAAGACTGATGTATGGATAGGGCAGACGTGGGTACTCGAGGGATTGGGGTGATCCACGGTGGGGTGGGGATCGAGGCCACCCGGAGGGAGAGCCTGCACACCATGTTTCCCCGGAGCGTGGCTTCGACATCCCAAGCCCCGCCCCCTGAGGAAAAAATCACCTTCTCGCGGAAGGACATACCAGATCACGAGGATCCGTTCTGCGATGCCCTGGTGATTTAAACCGTCATCGAGAACTTCATTGTCTCACGGATCCTCGTTGACAACGGGAGTTCAGTCAACGTCATCTTCAAGAAGGTGTTTGATGAGATAAAGGTGGAGTCGAGGGGGGTGTTGGCCTCGAACGGTCCGCTGTTCGGTTTCTCAGGGGAGAGTAAGGAAGTAGGAGGGGTCGGGCTTCATGTGATCTTGGGGCGACAGTCCCGCAACTGCCAGTTCGTCATTGTTGACGCTTCGAGCAGTTACAGCGCTATCTTTGGGCGGCCTCTTATCAGCGCGTTCAGATGTGTCACGTTCTCGTTCCACCAGTGCTTGAAATTCAGCATAGGGGGAGTCCAGGTCAGGGTCAGGGGAGACCCGAAGGTAGCAAGGCAATGCTACGTAACGGTTGTCAACACATCTCCCGGAAGGAAAGCCGAGGAGATGGGAAGGGAGTTGGAAGATTGAGCAGGGCAGGAAGGACGGGTGGAAGAGGCGGAAGTTGAGTTGATGGGCGGAGAAGTGGAGATAAAGAAGCTGGAAGAAAGTGAGAGGATGACGGAGGTTGAGGAAGAAGAGGACTGCTCCCAAGTGGATGGGCTGGGGGAGCTGCTGGGAAACCAGGACTGGGAGATGATCGTTGGGGGAGTGGAGGAGGTAGAGACTTTCGTCCAAGGAGAGAGGGCAGAGGGCGAGTGGGGGGAGCAATCTTGGCTAGAGGCAGTGGAGGAGGTAGTGGAAGTAAAGGTTCTTTCCCAAGCAGGGAAATTGGAGAGGGTGAGGATTGGTGGGGAGCTTAGCTCGGAGGACCGGGAAAAGGTCCTGGCCTGCGTCCAGCAAAACGTCGACTTCTTCGCTTGGAGCGCGGCGGACATGCCAGGGATCGATGCTGACGTGGCTTGCCACCGCCTCAACCTCGACCCCAGCGCACACCCCATCCGACAGAAGAAGAGATCCGTACCATCAAGTTAGTTGGGCCCATTCGGGAAGTGGTGAGTAAACTTCTCAGGGTTGGGTTTGTATCGGAGATCCAGTATCCAAGTTGGGTCTCCAATGTAGTGATGGTTAAGAAGGGTGATGGACGTTAGAGGATGTGTGTCGATTTCTCCTTATTAAATAAATCATGCCTCAAAGATTGTTATCCTCTGCCTCGGATCGGCGCGCTGGTTGACTCAGCCGTCGATTTTTCTCTAATGAGTTTTCTAGATGCTTTTTCAGGGTACCACCAGATCCGCATGCACCGCTTGATATCAAGGATGTCTCCTTCATCACATGAGATGAGTGCTACTGCTATAAGATGATGCCCTTTGGACTGAAGAATGCAGAGACAACTTACCAAAGAATGATGGACCGGGTCTTTCAGGAGCAAAAGGGCAGAAACTTGGAGGTCTATGTGGACGATCTTTTGATGAAGAGCAAGGACATTGGGTCTCACCTTCAAGACTTGACAAAAACATTTGGAACCTTGAGAAAGTTCAAAATGAAACTCAACCCCCAAAAGTGCGTCTTCGGGGCAAGCAAGGGCAAGTTTTTGGGCCACCTTCTCACCCTAGTGGGCGTTGAGCCTAACCCTGACAAGGTGAAAGTCATACTAGAGTTAGGATTGCCGAAGAGCGCGAAGGAGATCCAGCGCCTCACAGGGAAGCTGGCTGGGTTAAGCAGGTTTCTCTCACGGGCGGGGAAGAAGTGCTCACCTTTCTTCAGACTGCTGCGCGGAGGCAAGAAGTTCGAGTGGACCTCCGAGTATGAGAAAGCTTTCCAGGCTTTGAAAAAACAGCTCATGCAGGCCTCGTTACTCCAGGGTCCCAAGGAGGGGGAGGACCTAGCCTTATACTTGGGAGTGGGGACCAAGGCAGTAAGCTCCGTACTGGTTCATGAGGAAAGGAGAAAGCAACTATCAGTTTACTATGTCAGTAGGGTCCTAAGGAAGGCGGAACTTAGATACCCAATCCTGGAGAAGCTGGCATTCGCACTGGTTGTCTCGGTCAAAAAGCTCTGACCGTACTTCCAGGCGCACTCCATCCGGGTGGTGACCGACCACCCCCTTCACAGCATCCTGGAAGGAGTCGAGCACTCGGGGAGATTAACAAAATGGTCTGTGGAACTCGACGAGTTTGACATCTCGTTTGCCCCAGGCTATCGATGAAGGCGCAAGCGGTGGCGGATTTCCTAGCAGACTACGTGGCCGAAGAGAGGAGCCAGAGCCTTCTTCCCCGGCAGCTTGGGAGATGTTGGTGGACGGAGCGTTGGGGAAGCATTCTTACGGGGGAGGGGTGATCTTGGTAAGCCCACATAGGGCGAGGATCGAGCAGGCAATAGAAATTCACTTTCCCCTCACCAACAACCAGGCAGAATACGAGGCTGTGATTGCGGGGTTACGTTTAGCCGGGGAGTTGGGGGTGCAGGACTTAGGAGTCTCAACGGACTCCATGGTGGTGGCGTGTCAAATTAGAGGAGAGTTCGAGGTCAGGGAGCCAGCACTCCAGTGCTACCTTGCAAAGGTCAAAAGCCTCATAGGGCAATTCCGCACGTTCTCAATTCGGCATGTGCCCATGGAGGAGAGTGCCCCGACCGATCTTCTGGCCAAGTATGGTCCTCGGTCAGGAAGCACAGTGATTGAGATCTTTCGTCTGTTCATTGAGGAAGGGGAATTAATGGAGGTGGAGCGACGAGCGTCATGGATGGATCCGTTCATCACCGACTTGAATTCGGGCAAGTTCCCAAAGGGGGGCGGGGACAAGAGGCGGTTCAGACATAAATCGGCATACTACCTATTGCGTGAAGAAGGGTTATACCAGATGACCCTCACCGGGATGCTAGCCAGGTGTATATCAGAGGAAGAGGTTCCCAAAGTTCTTGAGGAGATCCATTCGGGAGAATGCGTCAGTCATTCCCGAAGCAGGACCTTGGAAAGAAGGGTGTTGATGCAAGATTATTTCTGGCCAAGTCTCAGCAAGGATGCGGCAGAGATTGCAAAGAAATGTCAAAAATGTCAGCTGTTTGCGCCCCTGCAACCCCTGTCTGTCCAGAGGCTCAGGACCATCACAGCCCCTTGGCCTTTCGCAATATGAGAGATGGATCTGGTTGGACCTTTCCCCTAGACCAACGACCAGAGGAAGTTTCTGCTGGTCATGATCGATTGCTTTTCAAAATGACTGGAAGTAAAGGCGCTGGTCAAGGTAACCTCCCTGGTTATAAGAAGTTTTGTGTGTGTGGGGGGGGGATATTGTCTGTCGACATGGGCTCCCCCTAGCCATAGTCACAGACAACATGCCACAATTTGTTAGCGATGAATTCATCAGCTTCTGCGGTAGATTTTCGATTTGCGTCGGTCCATCACCCTAAAAGTAATGGGCAGGTGGAGGCGGCCAACAAGATAGTTGTAAACTTGCTAAAAAAAGAATGTTGAAAACCTGAGGGGTAACTGGGTGGAACAGCTCCCCTCAATCCTGTGGGCTTTGAGAACCACGCCAAATACGGCTACGGGCGAGACCCCCTTCAAACTCTCTCATGGGTCCGAGGCTGTGCTACCAGTTGAATTTGTGGTAAGGTCACCAAGGGTCATCTCGGCAGGGGAAGGAGATGAGCAATGGAGAATAGCGAACGGGGAAGAACAAAAGCTCTCGCTCGACCTAGTGGAAGTGCTCCGGGACCTGGCAGCTGTCTGACAAGAAGAGGTCAAACGACGGATGACTAAGTATTTCGACAAGCAGATTTGTGTCAAGCAATTCCAGAAGGGGGACCTAGTCCTTAAGAAGGTCGATGCGGCCGGAAGGGGGGCAACAGTCGGAAAGCTCAACCCCAATTGGGAGGGCCCCTATATTGTAGAAGAAGTCTTGAGGTCAGGGGGGTATCACCTCCGGGATGTGGAGGGGATACCCCTTGACCGCGCATAGAGCAGCGATGACTTAAAGCATTTCTATCCATGACAACAAGTTTCAATATATTGATAATTTCTTTCATAACCTCGTCTGGTTGTAGGTCTGTGCGATGAGTATGGTATGCGAAAGCCCTCGATTGTATCCCGCTGACCAGACTCACACTAGTTGGCAGGGCCGGCAGGTCGCTCATGTGACTACACCTCCGATTTGATCCCGCTGACCAGGCTCTCAGTAGCTGACAGGGCCGGTTGATCGCTCGGATGGTGGGTGGTTGTGAAACGAAAAGTTAGCAAAGCCCTCGACTGGATCCCGCTGACCAGACTCTCACTAGCTGGCAGGGCCGGCAGGTCGCTCATGTGGCTACACCTCCGATTGGATCTCGCTGACCAGGATCTCACTAGCTGGCAGGGCTGGCTGGTCGCTCGGATAGTGGTTGGTTGTGAAAGGAAAAGTTAGCAAAGCCCTCGATTGGATGCCCCTGACCAGACTCTCACTAGCTGGCAGGGCAGGCAGGTCGCTCATGTGGCTACACCTCCGATTGGATCCCGCTGACCAGACTCTCACTAGCTGGCAGGGTCGGCTGGTCGCTCGGATCAGTCGGATGGTGGGTGGTTAAGAAAGAAAAAGTTAACAAAGCCCTCGATTGGATCCCGCTGACCAGACTCTCACTAGCTGACAGGGCCGGCAGGTCGCTCGTATGGATACACCTCCGATTAGATCCCGCTGACCAGACTCTCACTTGCTAGCAGGGTTGGCTGGTCGCTCGGATGGTGGGTGATTGTGAAAGGAAAAGTTAGCAAAGCCCTCGATTGGATCCCGCTGACCAAACTCACTAGCAGGTAGGGCCGACAGGTTGCTCGTGTGACTACACCTCCGATTGGATCTTGCTGACCAGGCTCTCACTAGCTGGCAGAGCCGGCTGGTCGTTCGGATAGTGGGTGGTTGTGAAAGGAAAAGTTAGCAAAGCCCTCGATTGGATCCCACTGACCAGGCTCTCACTAGCTGGCAGGGCCAACAGGTTGCTCGTGTTGCTACACCTCCGATTAGATCTCGTTGACCAGGCTCTTCTTAGCTGGCAGGGCCGGCTGGTCGCTCGGATGGTGAGTGGTTGTGAAAGGAAAAGTTAGCAAAGCCGTCGATTGGATCCCGCTGACCAGGCTCTCACTTGCTGGCAGAGCCGGCAGGTCGCTCGTGTAGCTACACCTCCGATTGGATCCCACTGACCAAGCTCCCACTAGCTGGCAGGGCCGGCTGGTCGCTCGGATGGTGGGTGATTGTGAAAGGAAAAGTTAGCAAAGCCCTCGATTGGATCCCGCTGACCAGGCTCTCACTAGCTGGCAGGGCCGGCAGGTCGCTCATGTGGCTACACATCCGATTGGATCCCGCTGACCAGGCTGTCACTAGCTTGCAGGGCCGGCTGGTCGCTCGGATGGTGGGTGGTTGTGAAAGGAAAAGTTAGCAAAGCCCTCAATTGGATCCCGATGACCAGACTCTCACTAGCTGGCAGGGCCGGCAAGTCGCTCGTGTGGCAACACCTCCGATTGGATCACGCTGGCAAGGCTCTCACTAGCTGGCAGGGCCGGCTGGTCGCTCGGATGGTGGGTGGTTGTGAAAGGAAAAACTAACAAAGCCCTCTGATTGGATCCCGCTGACCAGACTCTCACTAGCTGGCAGGGCCGGGTGGTTGTTAGGTTTGGGGTGTACAAGAGTAGTAACATCAGGGCAAACGAGTCAGCGAGTGCGGGTCCTCACTCGCCAGGAGCAAGGGGAAAATGAGTAGCGAGTCCTCTTTCCGCTAAATACAGTCGGGGTGGAAAGGAGAGACACCCCCTCGACATGAGGACAGAGCAGGAAACGAGACTGAGGCCCCTGAGCCTGCTCGCATCTAACTAACACTCGCGACTCGACAATGGATTGGGAACACAATTACAAAGCCCTAAGAGTGCGAGCATGCGGAAAGCTATAGCGAACAAATTTATCCTGACCTAATGGTGGCCCGGGGCAACGCGGTTCACCACTCACGAGATGGCCTACCTAGAGTCAAACAATGATTCCGGCGAAGCTCTAAAGAACCTCGCGACACGATGATGTTAAGCGAGAGCGAGTGCTACACAGAGTGTGAGGCCGAGCGAGAGCGTAAAAGAAAGCTGAATAATCAGAATCGCTCACAAGAAAACGGATATAAATATATACGGGTTGAGTACAAAATGAGTGCCAAAAATATCAAAAGAGGTCTCTCCTCGAATATACAACCGAAACAACAAAATTTCAGGATCACGCCGAACTAGACTCTGACTTCTCTCTCTCACGGAGGACCAGATTTGCCTCGTCCTCAGAGTCCGGGAGCGGGAGGAATAACTCAGGGACCACCTCCTTCACCGTGAGCCTCACACCCTCGCTCGTCGTAAGTCCCGTCTGCTGCATCACTTGAAGCGTATGTTGCACCGCCTTGGTTGCATTGGCCTGCAACATCTCGTTGATCTCGCGGTTGGAGTACTGCTTGAACTTGCTCCCGCCAGGGGCTGGCGGGAGGACAACCTCAAGCAGCTGGCCGACCTAGGCCTTCAGCCCCTTATTCTCCTTTTCCAGAGCGGCGACCCGAGAACGTAGTCGCTTGGTCTCCGCGACATCCTGTAGAGTCATAAGAAGGGGGTTAGCGTAGAAAAGGGTGGAGGGATGGAAGCGAAAGTGAATGAAAGGATTAGCGCTTATCACTCCGCCCTGTTGCTCCGCGAGTACCTTCTCCGAGGTCTCCAGCCTCTTCTTTAAGCTCGCGGCCTCCTTCAGCGCAACATCAAGCTCCCGCTCGCAAGTCCACGACATTGCGGTCAAGGTGTTGGCTGCGGTGCCCCAACATGTGGGCTTGTTCCAGGGCGCGGAGCTGAGCCCGCGCGCTCTCGTGCGCCAATGTCCGGGTGGTCTCCTTGTCAAAAATCGCAGCATCCTCTTGCCCGTAAAGGCCGAAGGAGAATGCATAGGTCTGTTAGCTGGTGGTGTCCTGCTCTATCCAGGAGTGGAGAAGTGTGGAAATGGAAGCCCTGTTAGCCTCCCGGTCCCAGAGGAGCAAGGGCTCCTCTGCCTTGTCACTGTGCTTCTTGCCAAAGACAAAATTTCGGTGCCCTTTTGGCACGGGCTTCTCAATGGCCTCCTCGCCTGATGGCCCACTCGGAGCCGGTACCTTCTCCGTTAGGGTTCCAACGACGTGTTTCCCTCTAGCGGAACCCTGGGATTTCGATCTCTTGGTTGTTGGGGAGGAAGAGGATGTATCACGGTTCGCGGGGGGGGGGGGGGGGGGGGATTCGCTCTTGAACGACGGGCCCGAAAGAAGTTCCCGGGAGCTCCCGGCTGGCAGCAGCAGCCGCCTCGATGCGGGCAAGGTCTGCGGGCGTGACCCTAGCACTTGCATAGGGAGGGTGCAAGTGGATATCTCGCTCTCCTGCGGATGACATTAGGATCAGTTGAAGAAGGCTAAAAGGAGGGGGCGAGGGCGAGAGGAGGTACCTGCTCTGGGGAGGACAGCGACAAGCGAGTCGGCATTTCTTCTCAAATAGCCGACCTCGAAATTCTTCCCGACGAAGAACGCGAAGAGGTTGGCCTCGTGACCTCCCACGGTGGGAGGGCGGTAGGTGGCCTCATCCTACTGGATGGGCGAGAAGGGGATGTTGCCAAAATCTCCCTTGACGAAGACAAACTTCCTCAGCCAGTTGTGGTTTTTGTTGGCGGTCTCGCGGACCTTGGCGTGTTGGCTGGAGAAGAGCGCGGTTCCGTCCTTATTGGTCCGGAAGGCAAAGAGTTTGCGGAAGACGACGAGGTTGAATTTGATCTACTCTTCACGCAGGAAACCCGCGAATGGCACTAGCATGGCAATGGAGTTCGGTTTGAGCTAGGCCAAGACCATGCCGAGGTACTTAAGAACCAGGCGCACCTTTGGCCAGAGCGGCAATCGCAACCCCACCTCGAAGTGCGAGATGGGGATGGCAAGCTCGTTAGGGTGAAGGTCGTTAATTGACTCAAACTCGCCCGAGAGGCGAGCAACAAACCCGGGCGAGATGTAGTTAGCGACCACCGAGAGGTATTCGCTCTCGACAAGGTTGCAGTGCAGGCATGTGTAGTCCGAAAAAGCCCACACACTCTTCGACCTACCCTCGGCATCGCCTCCACTACCACCCGTCGATGAGTGCTTGCGAGTGCTCATATGCGCGTGCGAGTGCTCTAGAGTGTTTTGCGAGCAGTCAGGGGTGCTTACGAGAGCTTAGAGACGAAGGCGGCACAAGAATAGGCTATTAAATACGGTGGGTGAGGGAGTAAAGGAGGGGCTATTTATAGAAGAGATAATGCGCGGGAAGAGGTCGGGGCGGCTCCGGGTGTGATAGCGAGTACCTCATTCCACGATAGCAAAACTTTCCACGCCTTGATTTCCGAGTCAACCTAATTTCCCTCTCATTCGCCATCAAATCAAGACCTACCCGCCAGTGGCGAGGCCAGGAGGGAGAAAGAGGCACAAGAAGCAAAGCCCCAGACTACGCGAGCAGAGTAAAGGGTACTAATGCTATAAATCGCGAACACACCAGCAAGTTCAATGTAATATTACAGAATTTGAGAAACAGTAAAATTTACAGCCCAGGAGGAAGGGAGGGGAAGTGCGAGCGTTGGTAGGCGTAGGAGCCATTTACATCTGCCCCGGCCTCGCACTCCCGAATTCGGCGGCGCGCGAGGGCAATGATACTCGCGCACGGTGCGAAGCTCCTGTTGAACCAGACTTAGCTGATCCTCAGCCCGCGAAATGTGCCTCCCTGGAGAGGTCACCACGCTGCTAGCTCCTTGCCCCATCTCCTGCAGGAGTTGTGCATAATCTCTTTCGAGGCTCAATAGTCTCCGCTCGGCGGCGGCCCTGTCCTCTTGAACGTGGCTGTAGATCTCGCGCAGCATCAACCCATGTTTTCTGAATAACTCGGTCATCCACCTCTTCAGCACCACAACGTCCATAGGGTCGCCCAAGAAGTCTGCGATCTTATCCGGGGAGGGAGGAGGCGAGAATTCCTGCTCAGCATCGATGGACGAGACATCACGGTAGCCTGCGAATGGGGACGATTAACCAGAAATCAAGCTGGAGGAAAAGAGCGTGGAGGATATCCCGGCTAACCTGGTGAGGGTATTATCCCCTTGCCAGGTCGTGGGCGGGAGGTGTCGGGCGCCCCCTGGAATGGTTCGCCGAAGGTAAATGCGAGGGATTTCCCCAAGCCGGGGTGGGCAGGCACATGATCCGCCGGTGGGTGAGAAGCAGGAGTAGAACCGTCGAAGTTCCCTTCAGCAGGGAGACTGGCTCCGGGTGTGATAGCGAGTACGACCCAGGGAGGTGATGGCCTCGGCGGTAGGGCGGATAGACCAGTGGTTCCAAAGGTGGTATCCGCGAAAGGCAACGATTAGCAAAATCCCAAGGCCTCCGGAATATCAGGGCGAGTAGCTCACCAGGCGGAGGCGGGGCGACATTGGAGATTAGGAGATCAGTCCCCAAGCCCACGAGGCCGGTCCTCACCTCCGGCGAGCGCGGTTGGTTGAGCGTCGGGTCCCCGCCCGCGGTCTCCTCGAGAAGAACGTTCTGTAGGCGAACAAGATATCTTCAATCCCCCTCGACATCTGACAAAATAGTCCACTCACACCTGGGGGGCGAGTGCAGAGGCGAGTGGCAGGTTCGGATGCGAGGGACCGCCATCCAGGTTGCGCTTGACCATCTTGGCCTTCTTCGGCCGGAGGGGCGAGCTTGGAGCATGTCGAGCAAGCCAAGGCGCGAATTTGATGGTGGATGACCGGTTGTTCTCCCTCGCAGCTTCCAAGCAAGCCCGGGCTTCCTCCGAAAGCGGCATTGGGTGGCCACAGTAAGTTATCCTGACGAAGAAGAGGTAGGGGCAAAACGGGGGCACTCTCACTCCATTGGTTGGAGGTATTTATAGTGCACAAGAGGGACCCACCAAAAGATTCCGTCCAAGTCAGCAGGCACTCTCCGAACACGGAGGTTTGCGCTTTCTTTCCAATCTTGGGACAATCTCGCAAAGAGCGAGGATTGTATATAACCTCGTGATTTGTCGAGTGGGCAAGACGGCGAGGCAGGCTTGGTCTCGCCTAAATCGACGAACCCAAGTCAACACTCGCCGAAGTGGGCGAGTTACCTGGCGAGTACTAGTTTCATCGGGCACTCGCCAAAGAGGCGGGTGAGTGCTAGTTTCATCGGGCACTCGCCAAAGAGGCGGACAAGTGCTAGTTTCATCGGGCACTCGCCAAAGAGGCGGGCGAGTGCTAGTTTCATCGGGCACTCGCCAAAGAGGCGGGCGAGTGCTAGTTTCATCGGGCACTCTCCCCTCCATGAATGTTTTCCATGCAAGGTTTTATTTGTTTGTATGCGGATAGCCGTTGGCAGAATAATTTGGGGTGCATTTAGTAATTCCAAAAGGCGGGATTGCGCTATTGGCAGTCCCCGCCAGAAAAAATATAAATAGATCCTGAAGGGCACCTTTGAAGGGGATTGAGTTTTTAGGCTTCTTCCTCCTCAAGTCGTTTTTGGTTGGCTTTGAAGACTCTCCAAGGTGCCCGTTTGCAGCATTGGCTTGAGGGGGGAAGCGCTCAAAGTTCTTCTGGGTGTGTGGTTGGTCCTCCGCGCTGTAGCCAGGGTCTGTGTCAAGTTCCAAGTCTTCAGCTTAGCATTCTTTCTCTGGAGAAATAGGTGTGGGCTGCCCCCTTTGGGTCCGAACTTTTCGTTGGACCAAATTTTGGTTCCAACATGGGGTGACAAATACTTATTCGTCATGGTCAACTTTTTAAGCTCTTAGTAGTTGATAGTATATTGTTATGAACCCCCACGCTACGGACTCATGTCGGGGCATCACCCACCTTGGCCCCCGCGGGACGACAAGTTCGGACTAGGGGAGGGCGACATCCCGTTACCGTTGCGAGATATCTATTGTTGATATTTTATGTTTTGTCTCATCTATTTGTATGTCACATTTTTATTTCATGTCGCATTTTTATTTTTCATGTCGCGCTTTTAAAATGGCCTTGCACATCTTCCTTCCTACTTAGGAAGGCATGGGGTAAATGAAAAAGGCAAGCAATCAATATAAAAAATTCTCTCTCTAATTTATCCTCTCTCCCTCTCTTCCTAAAGTCCCACTGTGCCCTAAGAAGCCCGACGCTCTCTCAATCGCATGCCGCACTTTGTCGTGCCTCCTCTCTCGTTGGATTCCTCCGCCTCCAGGCTTCTACTATAGCTTCCCGCGGATCTAAGAAGGGGAACTCCAATTTCCTCATCAATTTCCCTCTCTCACGGTCACAAACGAGGTCTCAATCCGGGGCTCCTATCATTTATACATCCTATCATCTTTCTTCCTTGTGAACATAATAGGAGCGCACCATGTAGGAATACTTAACAAGTGAAACCGTATCCAAAAGCTCTTGTAATTTACCTTTGACTCATGAAGTTCACCTGTAACCATCTGATAAGGGACCTTGGTGTCATGTCCCCAAAGCCTCATCATTATAATTAAATATGGTCATGACTAAGATGACAGAAAATCATGGTCTAAATTTAAAATCTTGCATCAGTAATTAATCCCCAATTAAGTAACAATATAACAGAAATCTAATAAATCACAAATCCATCAAGTACTTCGATCCACTAAGGGGTCTACAATTGACATAATGTTCCATAAACTTATTGTCTCAAGATACAATATCAATTGTAATCTTGGATAAAGGCTATGTTATTAAAGGTGCTCCTCAGGCACCTAAGGCTCCAGGCTTACCGGGTTTAGAGGTTTGCGCCTGCGTGCGCCTTATTTACGCTTTTAGAATATAAAAGGCGCGCCTGAGTGAGATTTTTGTTGTAAATTTTTTTTCAAAAATTAAGAAAAAAAATAATTTAAGAACTTAATAATTTTTTATTGATTTAGTATTTGTGAAAGATAATTGTGCATTGAGACTTAGATATGACGCAAGTCACCACATTGATTCTATTTTTAAGAGATATAAACGATAGTAATGAATGATTAATTTGTATACTAGATGAAGAATTTGATTGAGAAGCTAAAATGATATTTGATGTTGATTATTTAAAATGGATGTGGTTGCGCCTTGACTTCGTCAGGCGCGCGCCTGCGCCTTGAGCCTTGCGCCTAGGCTCCAAGACCCCTTTGCGCTTTGGTGCGTCTTGCACCTTTAATAACTAAGGATAAAGGGAAGCCCGGTGCACAAATCATCCCCGCGATCGAGGGTCCGGGAAAGGGTCTCATCACAAGGGTGAAATGTAGGCAAATCTTTCCTGTAATCTTGGATGACAATAAAAGAACTTAAATGTAAATGAATTAGTACTTGCAACTGAATTTGGGTCAATTTGTTTCCGCGTTAATGCTCCGTTGCATTTCTGTAGTAACTACATTCATTTTTTTATCATGTTTGTGGCGGCGTTGTGCCGGCATCAGCGGAGTAAAGTGTTGTTGCCATCGGAGCTTTCTCACAGCTTCTCAGAGCTCCTTTTCAACGCGGCGTTCCCAACGCATGATCGCCGACGTTGGGCGTTGCCGCCTCCAGCCTCTCCTTCCGCCTTCTTCTTTACCGCCACAAGATTTCTTCCTCCATTGCCATGGACACCGGTGAGAAGTTTTTCCATGGATGCGAGAAGCTCTGCGTGCCAGGAGAGATCCTCCCGTTCCTCCCTCTTCCGGTGAACATAATTAATAAATCAAATTTCTGTTCCAGCGACCAAAGTTTATAGGCTATTGTCATTATTATAATTATTTTATTATAATTATTATGTTTATTAAATCAAAATCTATATTATTAATTTATTATTATTATGATTACTATTATTACTAAATTAAATTTATAATAATTTTTTATTATAATCCATTTTAATAAATATAATTGTAATTTATTTTGATAATGAAATCTAACAGAAACATCACTGCTCTTTTACCAAACTGTTTCTTCATTCTGAACAGCTCTGTCACCGTTGTTTTACCAAACTGTTTCTTCATTCTGAACAGTTCAATTCTCATAGCTCAATTCTTAAAGCTTCATTCTCATAGCTTCATTTGTCACCGCCACCGCCAAAATAAATTGACCCTTTATATCATAAAGGTAACCATGTTTTGGTTTTGGTAAATTCATGTATATTTCTGCAATGCATAATACCCTATTTGTCAATTTTAGTGTTAACATCAATGTAAACAAAACATAATACAATCAAATTCTATAACATGACATAATCAAATATACTTGTCATGTTCCAATCAAATATTTGATTAAATCTAATTAAATGACAACTCATTAAGAATTAATAATTTCATACAAAAAAATTATGAGTAAATCTAATTATTTAACCTAATCATATGAAATGGCGATGCTCGTGATCATGTAGATAATGTTTATGATGGACCATCATCAAGACTTTGGCGCAAATAGTACTACAACAAGTTTGGGATGCTATAAATGGTTGGGAAATAAAGAATTCACATATAGCTAACTTTTTGTGACCAAAATGATAAATTTATGTGGACATGTAGTAAAATGTGTTTGTCCTTGCCCTAAATAAAGTTAAAAACTCATGTTACATTTGATTTCCGAAATTATTGTTGAGAATAACCTCACATTAGGAAACTAATATAGTCTTGTGCATTTAATATTGATCATACGTTTCTCCACCTACCACCAATTTGATTTAGGCTTCATTTGGCGCGGCTTATTTGCTCTGGTGAGTTTGGTCAAAAACGCCATTATCATATAACGTATGTTTGGCAAGACATAGGTTATGATCGCTACCAAGAAAATAAAGTAGTTTTGAGCATAAAATGCATGAATTTTTTAAGATGAGGTCGGGTGTTGAAGAACGACGGTTCATGACCACCATCGCATTCACGACCGTCGCCACCACGCCAAACGAAGTCTTAGATTTGATGCTTAGCTTATAACATGGTATTGATAGGAAGAAAGGATTTTTTGTATATTCACAATTGAACAATAGTAATGCATATACATGTACAAGGGAGGGTGATCCTAACACCCGTAGTGATTCTAAGCTAACACTACCACTCTTAAAGCACATCATAGCTAACCCCCCCCCCCCTCCACAAACTCACGGGAGATCATACATCGAGAGTTTGGACAATAGATATGCATGCTGGGTCCGTTTGGATGGAAGACAAATCTGCAATCTGCTGCTCAGAAGGAATAATGGAGCAAGAGTGCTACGGCCATAGTGCTCACGTAGGAAGATAGCGTCCACGCCGATATGCTTGGAAAGAGAATGCCTAACCTAGTTATGATACCATGATAGGAATAATGGATTTTTTGTATATTCACAATTGAACAATAGTAATACATATACATGTACAAGGGAGGGTGATCCTAACACTCGTGGTAACTCTAAGCTAACACTATCGCTCATAAAGTACATCATATCTAACAGGTATCATAGCTGGTCAGGCCTAACTGCCTACACATACATTATCCAATTAAAAAGATAGTTTGCATGCTAGAGATCAACGATCCTACAAATGAGAAGGTGTGTTGAGACTAATTCCATGTTGTGAAGCTATAATAACCTTGTGCACTTGATATAAATTCTCGGTCCTCTCCACCTACGACAAATGTTTTAGGTTGGATTCTTACATTATAATAATGGCTATATTTGAAAGTTCAGTATAAATTTGGAGGGATGAGTGAGAACAATATGGGTACAAGGTATGTCACATAATTGGAATTGTAAAAATGAATTAGTCCTTGCCCTAGATAGAGCTAATGAAGAATAAAGATTTGTAAAACATTTACAAATATTTGGCTTAAGGCATCAATGGTTGTTATCTTGTTTTCCTTCTCTTGTGAAGTAAAGTTTATTCTGCACTAAATATTTTATTTAGTAAAGGTGAAAAAAACTCAAATATTTCTTTTGAACTAATTTTGTTCTTTTGCTGTTCCTTATGATCAATGCAAATAAGATCTACATAGCTCCATCAAAGGCCTTGGTACAGGAAAAGCTTCGCAATTGGAATATGAAGCTTCCTACTTGGGGAATTTCTTGCTTGGAGTTGACTAGTGACAATGAATCTTATAACACAAAGAACATACATGAAGCCGATATCATTCTAACAACACCTGAGGTGAAGAAGATGCCACTATTTGTATATATCTTTTGTAGAATAGAAAGTTTATCTTGATTTCTAGCATATTTTGCTGAACTTAGTTATTTTTACAGAAATTTGATGCTGTGACTCGTCATGGAGTTAAAGATGGAAGTTTAAGCTTCTTCAGTGAGATTTCGCTTGTACTAATTGATGAAGTTCATCTGCTGAATGATCCACGTGGGGCTGCTTTAGAAGCTGTAGTTAGCAGAATAAAGATGCTTTCACGGAGCAAAGAGATGGCATCTTGTCCTCTGGCCAATGTTCGTTTCTTGGCAGTTTCTGCTACAATTCCAAACATTGAGGATCTTGGTAAACTGATCATATGAAAAATTATAATTGCCCCATAAATTTCTGCAATTAATCTAGAAAATTCTTTGCCTTTTAATTTTCTAGCGGAATGGCTCTTCGTGCCTTCTGAAGGTATGAAAAGGTAATCTTCCATAAATTTATGAGGAATGCATGTTTAACTGATTAATACATCCAATAGACTAAGTAAATGACTGCAGATTTGGAGAAGAAATGAGGCCAGTGAAGCTGGTGACAAAAGTTTTTGGTATATTCATCTCCTTACCTTTATTCCATGCTCTACTGTACCTTTATATTTCTATTTATATCTTTATCTACTAGCGAAAAATTAATTTTTGGCCTCCAATGAAAAGAAAGGTTGCTTGCTGTTGATGTCATCAAGTAACCCGTGTGAGTGCTTTCACCACCTCATCCAGCCAAAGGGTAGTCACAGATTTTACCCGCAAAGCTTATTCGCCGAGTTTTTTCAGATCCAGCAAGATTTTTGTTTCTATTTTTGGCAACTTATACTTTGTATTTACTCTTTTTTTTTCTTTTACTATTTTGAGCTCGTTTCTGTTGTCACTAAATACTCCAATCCCACCCCAATTGTTAATAAAAAGGAATCCAATCTTGTATTTTCAAACCTACTCGCTGTGAGTGTTTCTCGAGAGAATGTTCTCTATGATGTCTAAAATGTGAGCCACTTGTGATGGTTAGAGTGTCAGTCTTGCGACGATTGTTGGTTCTCAATAATCAGATATTTTTGAGTCTGCATCAGGTAGTATCAAAGCCTTCAGCATGCTGGAGGCACTATGTAAATGCGGCTATGTAGGAAGCATACATCTTGGAGATGAACAAGATGTTACGGGACTTCTTGTGTTGTTGGGACATATTTAGTCTTTTCTGTAGAATTTGAATATTCGTCTTCAACGTTTGGCGCACACAGACGATTTACAGGGCCCAAAGGGGCGACTAGATCAGAAGCCCCCAATAGCATCACATGTGAATAACGCCCATGACAACCCAATTGAAGATCTTGATTTGTAGACTGATAGTCGACAAAGTGGGCCTAGAATGAATCTTTCTGGTTCAGATGAGGAGGATGCTGCAACACGGTGTCTACTACGTTGACAAGAACTCAAGAGAGGAATAGAACTTTGTTAATCTCATGCATACCTCGTACAATGACCCAAGAGAAAACTTCCAATGTTCTTCCAACCCTGCCACAGATTAGTGAGAGCTGCATTTTTTTGGACCATTCAAGCACTCCGCTCTCGCTAGAATCAAGGTCCCGCCGAATAAGTTTTGATCCACTCGTTACACCAAATTGAAGACTATGCCACATGGGAGCATCAGTCAGAGTTCATGGTAAAGTTCCTCTCCTTTGAGCATGACATGATGGAGATGAGTGATGTTACATATCCCCATTGTGGGAGCACGTGCCAGAGGAAACCAAGGCAGAAGATAATCAAAGAGAGCTTGATAGACCAAATTGAAGACTATGCCACATGGAAGCATCAGTCAAGGCTCTCCTCTCTATCCTGAGGCTAGTAAAATCCCATCGGTAGCTTGATAGGATATTTTTTAACTGTGATTGGGCTTTCTGTCTCTATCGGCAGCCTTATCTCCACCAAGCCTCTGATAGAATCCGATTTGTTTTTATTTGCTTGAAATATTGTTTTTGTGTGGGATCTTTTTGCGCTTTTGCTTGAGATGTATTTGAGGTGATGGATTAATTAATCTAGGTCACACGAGATTTATTTTCTAAGTTTTTTCTTTGGTTAGCTGATCCCATACGAGAGAACTCTTCATCCCAATAGCCATCCCCAGCACTCCTTCATTTGTTGATTCAGAGTCCCTCCTATCGAGGTGAGAGCCCAGTCATCTTACTTAGCCTCACGGTTGTGTCCTCATGTTCGTCCAAGATTGGGAACCCTAGAAGAGCAAGGAGAAAAAAATTCTCAAGCGAATTCCTTGATACAACTCTGCAATGACCATGGATTCATGTCTGCACCCGTGATCACTATGCATTTCAATGATGATGCATTTTATACCATACAAGAGGACACCTAATGCAACTCTTGTTACAAAACTATTTTTTTCACTAAGGTCGTGATATTACATGGTGTCCTGAAGAAGATTGCTTCGGACAGGGATACAGCATCTTAAGCACATTTTGAAGGTGACTTTGAGGCTTGTTGCGATCCAGTAGCACCACACACCCATGGACCGTCAACCAGACTTAATTTGTCAACCCCACTGGACAACATGATAAGAAATATCTGCAGGGAGAAGTCGAAGTTGTGAGATTATGCCTTAGCCCAGAAAGAATTAGCTTACAGTTGTGCAGTTTGCACATTAGCTTGCAACTCACTCCTTAGCCTGGAAAGAATTAGCTTATGGTAGCGCAGTTTGTGCATTAGCTTGCAATTCACTATTTAACGTGATCTATTTCAAGGTGCTGAATCATATACTTGATTGGCAAGGAAGCTTTTTCAAGGGTGCGCAAGAAACCTAACTTGCAACACAACTACAAAGTGTCCACAATGGTGTGTGCAAGAAGATATAGAGGGTCAGTGCTATTTATTTTCATCTATATCATTGTTTATCGTTATTGGAAGTTGCATCAATTTGGTATGAAAACTTCCGTAAGGATGATTTGATCGAGAATGTTAGGTATGAAGTGCGAAAAAACAAGCACAAGAATCTCACTGATTTTGATGTCAATGACTACGTTATGATATGCCTGAAGGAGCCGATATTCAGAGGACAATCCATCAAGATGCAACCTAAGAAATTTAATCCATTCTGAATACTCTATGGGTCCGCTTGGATGGAAGACATTGGTTTTCAAGAATCGTTCATCTATCCAATGTCAATGCATGAAGGAATTAACATTGGGTTAATTACAATTTTATTGTTCGGTCGCATGATGATTTTCTATCACAGAAATTGAGATTTGTCACCTTGTTTATTTGAATGGAAGATATTGCTTTTCAAGATTTGAAAGCATTGAAAATCATAAGAACACCAAAAGAAATAAAACAATGTGACTGTGAATTGAAAGGGAAGACCCAAGTAGAGAACTATATGGTTGATTTGGAGGATGGAATTGGTATTGGAATTTACATTATACTATATTTGTATAATGTCCAAATTGTGCGGCCGGGGGAAAATGCGTGCTAGGCAAAAACGCACAGTCGGGCGAAAGCTCGCACCTGGGCAAAAACGTGTGCATGGGACAAAAACACACTCTCGGGACAAAAACGCACTCCCAAGTCAAAGCGGGTTCCCGGACAAAAAGCACGCGCCCGACAAAATATGTGCGTTGGGAGAAAAACACTCACAAAGTGAAAAATGCGCTTCGAGAATAAACATGTGTCGGGCGAAAAACTCGCGCCCGAGCGAAAATTGTGCGTCTGGACAAAAAATGTTCGCCCGGGCAAAAAACGCGCGCTTGGGGAAAAACACGCGGCCGTGAAAGCACATGCCCACAAAAATACGTGCCCGGGCAAAAAAGCTTGTCAGAGCTAAAACGCATGCCCGAGGGAAAACATGCGCCCGGGCGAAAAATGATTGCACGGACGAAAACGCGTGCCCGGGCATAAAATGCGTGCTCAGGCAAAAATGCTCGATTCTGCGGAAAATCAATAAGTGGAGGTTAGAATTGGCGATATGATTTTTTACTTCAAAGCCAAAGTCATGGGTTCTCGAAACCTATCTCAATATCGTCGGTGCGAGATAAGCATTTAATTGAGGGATTTTTTGGGTCATTGGAATATCAATGGCTTTGGACCCCAAAACCAATTTGCTCTAAAAACGTCCATGCGAATAGCGAAATTGATTTTACTTACTGCAAAGTTAGTTCTTAAATACCAATGTCGTCCAAACGAACGGACCCAATGTGAAAACGACCTACATTGTCAATTTATCATATTTTTTAATATTTTAAAGAACTGATAATGACATATATGTAAGTATTAGGTTACTAAATATAATTCAAATAATATATATGCAAGTATTAGATTACTTATTTAAGATGATTTGATAACCATCCTTTTGCGCTTATGTACATGTATTTAGGCAGTCACAAGAGAATACAATGGTTATATACCATTTTTATTTTTTTTGTTGAAACTTCATATTTACTAACTTCATTTCGTTGGAAATAGAATATGTGATGATAATGGATATTGTAAAACTGGGATCTGCTAATTGTGACTTCTTCAATTGCTTATTTCTTTTCCTTTCTTTCTTGTAGTTCGTATGATTTTTCTTTTCTTTTTTATAAGGGGCACTTTTTTTTAATCATGGATGATCTGCTTCAAATTTTCTGACTAAAGTTAGAACATCATGCATTTGATTGCCTATTTGAGTTTTTCCCTCCCCTGCTTGCAGGCTATGCTCCGGCTAAGAACGATTTCCTATTTGAAAAGGTATTCTTTTATACTAATAGTGATAAACCGGTCATGTTTGTAGCCTGCGATGGTCGTATTCATATGATTAAGAAAACCTGTTATTCTCTTCTAAACAAAATTAGAAACTATTAATTATGTGCTATCCTAACTGATTACTGCTGTTTTATACTGCAGCGCCTTCAAAACTTTGTTTATGGTAAGGTCTTAGCAGAAATTTCTATAAGGTTTATGTTTATTTATTTTTCTTGTTGTATTATTATGATTACCATGCATTTGAAAACATGGAATACAGATATCCTTATGCAACATTCAAGAGGAAAATCTGCGCTTATTTTTTGCTCAACACGGAAAGGGGCACAGGAAACAGCACAACACCTATCTCAGATTGTATCAAGTCTTGGACATTCTAATCCATTCATAAGATCAAAAGAGCAACATGAAAAACTAAAAGAAGCCTCTTTATCTTGCAGTGACAAACAAATGCAATCAAGCATTCTCCATGGTGGTTAGAATTCTATATGCTTTATTTATAACTTATTAACATATTTATTTCTAAAATTAAATTATTTTCCTATTTGTTCTATGCTTGTTATCCGACTGCTTTTAGCTTGCATCAAGAATGTATTCACGCATGATCATTTGTCCACAGGTTTTTTCGCTTAGTAACTGACCTTGCTTGTATTCGCTAGTTGGCTATCACAATGGAGGGCTTTGCCTAAAGGATCGAAATCTCATTGAGGGACTTTTTTTGAAGGGGGATCTTCAAATTCTTTGCACCACAAATACTCTTGCACATGGAGTTAACTTACCTGCACATACAGTGATTATTAAATCAACACAATATTTGTACGTTACTTTTGTGTTCAAGTCTAAAATCCATTTGTGCTTGTCCTGCACTCCTGCATTATATTTACTCCATCCAACCGTCTTTTTATATGTTTTACAGTAACAAGGAAAAGGGCCTCTACCTAGAATATGAACGCTCTATGGTATTACAGGTGATTTATGACTTTTAAGTCTCACTTTTATTACTGCATTGGTTTTAATGTTCGGAAATTTTGTTTTATGAACAATGTGGTAGCTCCTGGATTAAGATTTAGGCTTCGTTTGATTGAGCGGTGCGGGAGGAGCCGGCGGGTCCAAACGGAGATGTCGAACCGGAGGGGGGAGGCGGGGCTGGAAAAGCTCCGATTTGGTGACTTTTCCTCTGTCCGGCAGGTGCAAACGGAGCAAACGCCGTCAACGTCTGTTTGTTTACCCGCCGTCCGGCGGCGTTTGCTCCAAACGGAGGCGGCAAAACGTCAAACCAAACGAAGCCTTAGGTGATAGATGTAACACTGCAATTTCATCCCCAACACTTTTTTAAATATTTGTTCAATGCTTAAACCGCATGGAGAGTTCAAAGAGTAGGTCGCACATAGAAAAGCTGAAATTTCCTTCGTGCACGACCGTGCTTGGATACCACACGATCATGCGATTTCTGCAGAAAAAAACATAGTTTTTCGGAGTCCTGTTTAAGATCGTGCGCTTTCGAGCACAACCGTTCGTTCGATCATGCGTGATATAAGTTGTAGATAACAGAAGTGACGCGCGACCGTGTTCATGAGGAACACGACCGTACAGTCGGCGTAAACTCATATTTTGATGTTTTGATCCGAGCCATGGATCCAAATACAGCAGCCCAGATTCTTTCGAGAGAGCCTTTAGGCCATGAGAGAGTGAGGAATCCCTCGTTTCAGCTTGTGTCTTCTCTTTCCTCGAGTGAAAAAGAGGAGGAAAGAGGGCTATAAACGACTAGCAACACGTAGAGCTTGCTTCCTCATTTGTGCTCCTCCAACTCATTCCAAGATTCCATGTCAGAAGGAAATGTAAGAGGATAACGACTCTGCTCTTCCCAGTCTTTAGGAATACGTTGTGATTTTCCTTGCTATCTCTTAATTTGTTTTTAAATATTGACACCTAAGTTCTATAATTAAAGTGCTTATGGTAACCACGATTCATTTGAAACCACCGGGGCGTGGGATTGCGTTCCCTACATGATTGCGTCAGAGATCCGACGTGCAATCTCGGATTAGACATGGCTTGGGAATCACTTTGTTTTTCCATGCTTCTTAGTTCATTCTCTATACATTGTAGGCTTTGGGCTTAGTGTGATAGTGTCTAACACTTAATTAATTATATTCATTAACACGGAACATTTAGTTAATTATTGACATCGATACATAAAAATGTCTGTGAATGTCATTCCCAATTTCACAGTCTGAAATAGTTCATACTTACACATGCATGACTTAATCTTTGAGACAAACGTGTGACTACTGACAGGATCAAACAAACTATAACTGATTTAATAAGTCATTCGAATATTCGCTACAAAGACTACACCCTTCATGAGCATCTTAATCATTATGTTTATTACCATTAAATTTTTATATTCGTTGGGATTTCTTTTAATGGCTATTTCTAATGAATATTTTAACATTGGAAATACTAGTTTCTTTTGCGATGAATTTACTTTAAATGATCGTTGAAAATTAATTACATTTTATTTCTTGCTGTTTTTTAGACTCCTTATATAGGAGGTATTTTCTGTGAACAAATAACATTCTTACAGTTCTCTATGTTTCCGTTCTTACGATCCTACTCTTTTTCATGTTTGCTTCATCAAGTAGAAGTTTGGGTGTTCTATGCTTCTCCGGTATCTGCGCAAATCATAGTTTCATAATCTAATCAGGTGTTGTACCTTGGAGAAGTAATCGATTAAAATCTCTGTCAGAGGGTGGTGCAATCTCTTTAGGGCAGTGATCACACTCCTTGCACAGCCTCGGTTTTTTAACCTCTTTATTTAGAATATTTCTCTATCATATTTTATAAATTCTGATATTATATTAATTTTTAAAAACAAAAAATATAATACTTTCTGTGAATATTTTTTAAATATTCAAATAGGCAACTTGTAAGAGGGGTCATAATCATGCTAAAACCTCTGACAAAACTTTGTTAGAAAATGACAAGTTCGTGGAAACTGCAGATTCATGAATATTCATTGGGCTAGGCCACTTACGAATGGACTTGACCTTATTAGGATTAACCGATATACCGATGCGGACACAATGTACTCAAGAAAATGGACAAATACGGATAAGAATGAATGTTGATATATAGATGCTCCTTCCGGAGGAAATCAAATACCAAGCAAATATGGTGTAGGTGCTCGATGCGGTCTTGGTTTATGGTCATATGTCATCAAAATATACTACCAGAATCTTTGCCAAGTAGGGACGTAGGACCCGCGTCATCACCCTCATGAACGTGTTGAGTGCATTCGATAATCCAAATGCATAAATATCCACTAATGCAGACCGTCATTCATCTTGAAAGTCGTTTTCCATTCATCCCCCTCTTTCACTATAATCTGGTGGTACCCGCTTTATAGGTCGATCTTTTAAATGATCGACCTATATACGTGAGAGTTAGTCTAAGCAGGGTTTAGAAAAATAAAATATTTCACTGCGATCATATTAATATCACGACTATTGATACGCATGCGCCAAATCAACAATAAAAAGGGTTTGTTGCGTGCTTCCGATTGCGAGCGGGTGTGCAGTCTTCAGAGTAAGAAGTCTTGAAGAAGATCAGCTCGACCCTTCTGTATCCTAGCCTTTCCAATGGTGGGAGATACAATAGGAGTCGAGCTTGTCCGAGAGAGGAGAGAGGGGAGTCTTGCCCAACCCTAACCAAATATGCCCCTCACCCGGGCTACATAATGCGTGAGAAATAGAAGTCCGTGAAAATATAAAGATACAGTGTAACAACAAATACACGTCATCCCAGACACACGTCGTGCCCATAACATCCCCCCTCCCGGTTCGAATCAAGCTTTGTCCTCAACCTTGAAGTATGGGGGTCCCGCTGGGCCGATTTTCTAGTACTCGACATCCAGGGTATCGTCTACTTCAACAACAACACTCAAGCTTTTATCCCACTATAGTAGGGTCGGCTATATGGATTCTTTGTGGCCATTGTGCCCTAACTTTTGTCATAATCTCACTAATGCCTATGTATATCATGTCTTTCCTTATAGTTTCATTCCAAGTCTTTATTGGTCTACCCCTCCCTCGTTTAACATGCCTAGTGACTAGACTCTCACGACGCTTAACAGGTGCCTATAACGGTCTCCTTTGTACGTGTCCAAACCATCTTAGTCGAGCTTCTCGCATTTTCTCTGCAATTGGTGCTACTCCTGTCTTATCCTTGATATATTCATTCCTAATTCTATCCAGTCTCGTGTGTCCACACATCCACCTAAGCATTCTCATCTCCGCAACCCCTATTTTTTGTTCATGTACACAATTCACTACCCAACACTGAGAACCATAGAGCATTGCGGGTCTAATTGCAGTACGGTAAAACTTGCCCTTAAGTTTTACTGTTTTAGTGGTACTTTACGATCACATAAGATCCCTGATGCGCCTCTCCACTTCAACCAACCCGCTTGGATTCTATGTGTCAAATATTTATCAATACCTCCATATTTTTGAACTATTGATCCAAGATATTTAAAACACTCACTACGGGAAATATTATGTGTCGCCTCTCCACTTCAACCAACCCGCTTGGATTCTATGTGTCAAATCTTTATCAATACCTCCATATTTTTGAACTATCGATCCAAGATATTTAAAACACTCACTACGGGAAATATTATGATCACCCAACTTAATAACGAAATCATCCGTCCTTCTTGTACTGCTAAATTTAAGCTCCATGTACTCTGTCTTTGCCCTACTCAACCTAAAACTCTTCTTTTCTAAAGTATCTCGCCAAGATTCAAGTGGAGGACAGAAAAAAATGCTTGCACCTGTGTCTGGTCGAATATGGTTCGTCGCAGTTAAAACAAAGACCTTGCGCACGTCGTTTTGATATATCTACTCGTGATAGTCGTTTGATGACGGGGTTAGCGCTGGATTCTTTGCCCTTGAGAGGGGAGGACAGATTGCTAGAACGGGGAGTGTTTTTCTTCACGTCGACTGTCTCTATACCCTCCGTAGTGGTTGTTATACGGAGTGTCCATAAGGAGATGTTTCTCATAAATACGAGCGAGGCTCATGGCTGTGCTAAGGTCCTATGGGGCTTGGAACTCGACATCGAGGCACGACCGATCGTGCAGACTGGTAGTGAAGATAGGCACATGATGCTCTGGCAAGATAAAAGGAACATGGGTAAGTAACATCTGTAAGTTATCCAAGTGATCATCCGTGAATCCTGATTACTTGAGATTGATGAGTTCGCCCAAGGGATTGCTGCGAATAGGCAACCCAAAATGCAAAATGCAGGAGTGCTTAAGCGTGGACCAAGTCAAATTAGGGGTCTCTCGAGCCAACTGATCATACCATAGTTATGCTGAGCTCAAGAGATGGAAGAAATCCAACCTGATCCAATCCTCCATTGACGTGAGCTGATTAGTGAAGAAGTTCTCACAGCACGTGAGCTAGGCCAAGGACCTCTCTTGTAGTCAAACATGGGAAAATCCAACTTCATATAACGTGGAACACTAACTCCGGAGTACCGAAGTATATGGCACTCAGAGGGTACTACTAATAATGATTCGCCCTGATTAGAACTCGTCGTGGGGTCGGGGATTGTTGGGAGGTTCCCAGCATTGGAAAGCCATCTAAGTGGATAGTCAAATCCGCGATTGTGGTATGTTGTTGAACCTATACGGCTATCAAATTTTGCATGACCTCCATAATGTGAGCGAGGGTAAGACATCCCTCTTCCATTATTGCAGAAGGTGTGTGGGGGTTGTCCGGAGGTGAGGTGGGAACATAGGGGTGGAATCCCCGATGCTGCTGACTGGGCGCTCGACAGGGCGTGGAAGAAGCTGAGCAACAGTGTGGGAGGATTGGGAGGCTTTGCGGAGGTAGGTGAGGGCGGTTCGGCGGACTGGAGAAGAGAAAATCACTACTGGAGTCGAGCAAGGAAGGGTCAATGGGGTCGTCGATCGATCATTAGGCGAATGTGTCATTATTGGGGAGGAAATGACAGGCGGAGGCATCGTCTTCATACTGGAGGCGTCGCGGACAGGCGAGGGCCGCGCAGGTTTGGCAGAGGTCGAAGATGGCGTCGTCGATATGGGAGGAGCGGCAGACGATCAATTATCGTTGCTGGAAGATGAAATCGACGGAAAGAGGGGCTCATTTTGCTGATATCTCACAGTACACGAGGTTTGGAGTCGGATGTTGAGACTGGAGGAAGAAAGAGGCTCTAATACCAAGATGTTGCGAGCTTCCGATTGCGAGCAGGTGTGCAGTCTTGAAAGGGTGACATCTCTGAGTGGATCGTCTCGACTCTTCCTTTACCTAGCATTCTTAATGGTGAGAGATACAATGGGAGGCGGGCTCAGTCGAGAGAAGAGAGAGTGGAGCGTTGCTTAACCTTAACCCTAGCTTAGAAGAAGAGAGGAGAGGGAGAAGATGTGTGAGGAAAGGAAATTATGGTTTTTTTCATTCACCATTCTCCCCAATCGACAGTGAGAGGAAAGGGTTTTACAAAATTTATCAAATATACCCCTCACCTAGGCTACATAAAAGTGCATGAAAATAAAGATATAATGCAATAGCCAATAGCAGATACACGTCATCCCAGACACGTGTTGTCTCCCCCTGCGTGAGCCCACAACAGGCCCCTTACCGAAGAGCGTAAAGTTGGTCTAAAAATTGATCTCAATACGAGGCATGAAAGTATTTTCCCTTCAGTCGTTTCATTTCAATCCATCTGGCGATGTGGTAGTACCCATCTCGATCGAGAAATTTCTCTAGGCTCGTCCAGTAAATCATTACTTGCTCATATAACTTCATTTTTGTAAGTCGTACTTGCCTCTTGTCATTCATCACATATTACTCAAAGTAGTGGTCCATGTCCAGGAGTCGATCATTAAATGTCTTCGGATTCAGGTGATCGTCGAAATATGGTGCGTTGATGCGAATGCGGCGGATAATTTCATCTTTGGTCGGGATTGCTCCGCGACATGGCTCAGTATTCATCATAATGATCATAATCATGTCGTGCTGGTGGAGCACAATCCCTACAAATTGGTGGAGGGAGTGGACGGGGTATGTCGAGAGGACGATGCTTCTTAAAAGTGTTGGGCCCTGTCGATACTGTAGGCCTTCTCACGGGTGGAGTGGGATCTCATCAAGGAAGGTCTCTCGCACGTCTCTCAGGAGTGGTGGAGCATCATGGGGTTGTCCAGGAGATCATCATAACGTGAGGGTGGGGTTTGACCTATTGGTATGTATAACAAATCGATTCTAGTGCTAACCCTAGTGATGTCATCCCTAAGGATGTCAAACTGGGCTCCTATGTACTTAAATCTAACAAGTACGAGGCTCTGAAACTTGGCGGGTGTCATGTTCAAATTCGAACTAGCAGTCCGGTTGTCAATAAGGTTCTAGTCAAACATAAATGATCAAAATAACATACTACCACGTACCTATAATGTAGCTCAACCTAGCTCTGGTACCAATTTGATACATGGGTAGATTGTGAATGGTAGATACCCGAAAATGCAACCCTCAATGGAATATAGTGTGCGTACCGACAAACTCAAATATGGGTGTAAATACAATAGAAATAGTCCGATTATAAATTAGTTGCAAGAAATTAATTAAAATAAAGCTTAGTTAGGAGCTCATTGTTCACAAGAAATTTAATTGGAAAAACAAACGTTAATTCACAAGTAATTGTAGCGCAAGTATTTTAAGCGCAAGCCTAATAAGTCATGTAAGTCAAGTGAATTCCTAGAAAACACAACATGTAATATCCATATCCAACAAAATTTAGTCCAAATAACAATATAGACAATTGGAGAACCCAAAATATGACTTACGCTCGCAGGTGGGGAAGAAATCCAGCAATAGAGAAAATTCATGGGCGACAGCAAGTAGAGGAGTTGTGGGAGTGTGGATGGAGTCGGAATGGATCACTGGTCTGTGGTTGGGAGTATCAATGGTTAGGGGATCGGGAAAAATAGTGAATGGGTAGTTTGGATCGGCAGGGAGGGTGGGGATAATCTGAGTCGGGGGATCTAGAATAACAGTGAAGGGGTAGTTTTAATCAACAGGGAGGTGGGGATCAAAGTCAGCTAGAGGGAGGGGAATCAGTATCGGTGGAGGAATGGTGAGGCGGGTTCGGCTGTGGAGTGAAGACGTGATAACGACAGATGGGTTTGGACGGGATCGGGTATGGCGTGAAGCTGGGGGATCGACTAGAGATGCATAATGTCGATGAAGCGTCGATTGTAGATGTCAGTGTGGGTTGTAGGCGAGGGATGATTTTGGACAATTTGAGACTGTGGAGATAATGATGTGGATGTGAGGCACACTGGAATGGCAAAAACAAGAAAATGAAACCCGCAGAGTCACAGATTTGGAGCACAGTGTCGCACCACGAGGACCGGCAGTGCTAAACTTGAATTTCAAAATTTGATCCCTGAATAGTAGTCTGCGCACGCATATATAGATAAATGCAACTATGGCACCCAAATCGGGCAGCTCATAATGTCTGAACCGATCGGGTGTCAGATACAGGAAAAATAAGTAAATGCATAAAATAAACTCAGAACGACCATCCAAACGCCTGTGGAATCGGATCAACCAAACGGGTAGAGGATCATCGTTTCCTGCGGGAATAAACGTATGTGGGTTGAGATCTCCATCATCAGTGCTCCTGAGTATGAACCTTCTTCTCAACTCACCTTCAGTTTGCCATCCGAATCCAACTGGTGGTTCTCTTCGGCAGATATTGAGGCTTTAATTATTGCTTTCAAACAATCTGCCTCCATTGCATCTTCAAGTAGCGCGCATGTTGTTATTAAGGGTAAGTGACTCGTTTACTCTGGTGCCACAAATCATGTGACTGAGAAGTCTCTTGTCTTCTCACCCTAAGAAGCTTAACTGGTTACTACGTGTGTTTGTTGTTGATGGCTCTCTTGCTCTACTTTGTGGAACTGAAGTTGTTATTACACCTCCCTTTTTCAATTGGTCATCACCATATATGTTCCAAATTTTCTTTGCAATATATTATCTGTCGGTGCTCTTTTCAAACAATTAGACTACTTTATTTCATTCTCTCCTACTAATTATTTTCAAGACCTTTAATCAAAGAGGACGATTGCTAATGAGACTAAACGAGGGAGCCTTTACTACTTAGATGATCTTTCCACTTTCTCGACATTTGTCATCTCGACTTCTCTACTTTAACTGACATCACTGTTGTGCCCATCCTCTACTTCGTCTCCTACACCAGCCCTTGCCGTCTTTTCGGTCTGAGTCTGTTTAAAATGTGAAGTCTGCCAATATGGCAAGCATCATCATACTAGTTTTCCCGCAAAATTTTGTAAGAGTTATGTATGTTCTTTTGACCTTGTTCATTCGAACATCCAAGGTCGTTGTCTCACCAATTCTGTTGGTGGAGAAAGTCTCACCAATTTTATTACTTTTATTGATGATTATTGTAAATGTACGTGAGTGTATCTTTTAAAAGAACGATCTAAACTCTTCTCTGTTTTTTATAAATTTTATAATGAGATTCACACTAAATTTGTTCTTGCCCAATGTGAAGTCATGCTTTTACTACAACAGGGACCTTTTGTCACTTTGATTTGCAATGGAATTTTTTTCTTTTTTTCTTAGGCATTAGTGAGACTATGACAAAAGATAGGGCACAATGGCGACAAAGGATCCATATAGCCAACCCCACTATAGTGGGATAAAGGCTTGAGTGTTGTTGTTTCTTTTTTTCTTTTTGCTTATGTCATAAACCTGTCGTGAGTTCTACATAAAGATTTGCAGATGTGTGGAAGGGCTGGTCGTCCACCATTTGATGATACTGGAGTGGTTATAATAATGACTAGGAAAGCAACAGTAAGTTTCATTTTCATTCACCTTCGAAGTCTGAATAAATTGAAAATATTTGATTTATGGGGTTCTGTAAATGTTGTTTGATAGTCCTTTCGCCCTTTTCTATAGGTCTATTTGTACGAAAATCTCTTAAATGGCTGTGAAATGGTTGAATCTCAGTAAGCTCAACACAATTACTAATTTGATTTTTACTATATATGTTTGATCATCATTATGAGGCTAACTCTTCCACAGTTCATCTGTTTTCTGCAATAATGTAATTGATATGTGCCAGGTTATTACCATGTGCAATTGAACATCTTACTGCTGAGATTGTTCAGCTGACAGTTTCAGACATAAGTTTGGCTATTGAGTGGATAAAAAGCTCCTACTTATATGTTCGAATTAAGAAGGTATACAATCGTTCTCTAATATAATTGCTATCCATATCAATTTACAGAGTTTCTGATCTGAAAGCATCTACAGAATCCTGAGAACTATGGAATAAAGAGAGGGATTCCTCGTGAAGACCTTGAAAAGCACATGAGAGGTATTCTAAAAATGTTGACTTTTTTTATCTTGGCATCGGGTATAATTTCTAGGTTGAAATATTTTTCTTTTGCTTCTATTATTGCCAGAAATATGTGTTCGGAATATTAATGAATTAGCAGAATATGGTATGATTTGGACAGATGAGGATGGCTTCCTTGTTAAGCCATTAGGTGCGATGTTCTTACATTTTAGCTTTTTGATTGTGCATGGTTCTCCTTTGTTTGTTCATGAATTTTATTCAGTGCAGAACCTGGAAGGTTGATGACAAAATTCTATTTAAAATTTGCTACGATGAAGAGTATAATAGAAGCTCCTGGAAGTTGCGGATTAGAAGATGCACTACGTATTATTTGTGCCGCTGAAGAGATTTCTTGTATGTTTCTGTGCTATTAGTTTCGCTATATATTCCTCTTGTGAATACTAAATCATACTTCAGGGATCCAGCTGCGGCGCAATGAGAAGAAGATTTTGAATGACATTAATTTTGATAAAGGAGCTCGAATGCGTTTTCATGTTAATGGAGAAAATGGGAAGAAAAAGAAACGCATCCAGACAAGAGAGGAGAAGATATTTGTGCTCGCTAATGACTGCTTGACTGGTGATCCTTCAGTCCATGATTTATCCCTCAGCCAGGTCTCATCTTGTGCTAACCTGTGATAGTACTCAAATTATTAGGTGTGCCCATTATTCCTTAAATGAGATGTGAATATTTTCTCAGGACATGAACTCAATATGCACCAATGGTTGTAGAATTGCCAAATGCATGAAAGAATGTTTTATCTTCAGAATGAGTTACAAAGGGGCTTTTAGTTCTTCACTTCTTGCCAAATGTATGCACCAAAGGCTATGGGATGATAGTCCATACTTGCTGAAACAACTTCCCGGCATTGGAATGGTCACCGCAAAGGTTTTTCTTCTTCGATTTTATGTAAAATTGTAGTTGTAAATACAGTGGTGCGAGTTTACTTGCGTTTTAAACTTTCGCAATTGCTTTTTTGTCCGCATTTCACTTTTTTGGGTGTTCACGACCACTAAATTTTGACCACACCTGCTTGCTTATGGTGATGTTTCTGTTGAAACCGGAATCCGGTCTCAAAAGGAGTTCAAACCCAAAAGGGGGTAACCTGCACCTACTTCTCTTGAGCAAGAGCTCTTGATCGGAGGCTAGGGACTAAAAACAGAACCTGAGCTGTAGCGAGGAGATCCCGCGACACACTCGGAAGATCTAAGAGAGCTTCTCCTTCCTAGCCAATGCTGAGTTGGGCACCTTGGAGAGCACAGTAAGCCAACCAAAGCCTACCAGAGGAGGGAGAAACCAAAGAAACGGATTCCCTCCAAAGATGCCCCTGGGGTCTATTTATAGTTTTCTAAACCTGGCCTGCAAATATCAGAATCCCGCCTTTTGGTTCTACTATACGCAGCCCAAATTGGTCTGCCAACAACGAACTCCGCTGTTTGGGAGCGCAATTTGAAGACCCTAGCAGCCCGTGAGTGCTCCCGACGGGTGCTCCCGACTGCTACTCCCGACGGCTGCTCCCGACGGCTGCTCCTGATCCTTCATGTCTTAGTCATTTTGATCTCGACGAATTATGGGTTATACACAATCCCCGCTTTTTTTCGAGCTCGGCACGAGGTCAGAAAAAATAATGTAGAACTCGTGGTTCAGAGAGAAGGGCGTTGAACGACATGCCAAAAAGATCTCGACACCTCCCAGGAACACAACTCAACTAGAGGTGGAGAAGAAAAGGATCTCGACACCTCCCAGGAGCCCGACTCAATTGGAGGTGGAGAGAAAAAAGATCTCGACACCTTCTAGGAGCCCGACTCAACTGGAGGTGGAGGGGAAAAGGATCTCGACACCTCCCAGGAGCCCGACTCAACTGGAGGTGGAGAGAACCTTCTCAGGGGCCTTGGCTAACCAAGACCACTTGTTCCTCATCCTACCACCCGAGAGATCAACCTGCCCTGTCGGCTAGTGAGAGCTTAGTCAGCAGGATTTGCCCAGGGTTCCCAACCAACATTCCAACCTGCTTCTTCGAGAGGTCAAACTGCCCTGCCAGCTTTTGATAGCCCGGTCAGCGGAACCTTCTCGGGGCTTTCAATCAACATTTTCTACCTACCTCTCTGAGAGGTCAACCTAGCCTGTCGGCTTGTGAGTGCCCGGTCAGCGGAACCTTCTCGGGGCTTTCAATCAACATTTCAACCCGCCTCTCTGAGATGTTAATCTGCCTTGCCGGCTTGTGAGAGTCCAGTCAGCGGAACCTTCTTTGGGCTTTCAATCAGCATTTCTACCTGCCTCTTCGAGAGGTCAACCTGCCCTGCCGGCTAGTGGGAGCCCGGTCAGCGGAACCTTCTCGGGGTTTTCAATCAACATTTCAACCTGCCTCTTCGAGATGTCAATCTGCTCTGTCAGCGGAACCTTCTCGGGGCTTTCACTCAACATTTCATCCTGCCTCTCTGAGAGGTCAACCTGCCCTGCTGGCTAGTGGGAGTCCGGTCAGCGGAACTTTCTCGGGGCTTCAATCAACATTTCTACCTGCCTCTCCGAGAGGTGAACCTGTCGTTCCAGCTTTTGAGAACCCGGCCAGTGGAACCTTCTCGGGGCTTTCAATCAATATTTTTGCCTGCCTCTCCGAGAAGTCAACCTTGTCTGCCGACTGGTGAGAGCCCGGTCAGCGGAACCTTCTCGGGTCCTTCAATCAACAAAAAATAACTATCATCTATCTATTGGGAAACTTTTCAATATAATGCACCCTGAACTAATCGGCTAGGGACAAAGTTCATTACAAAAAAGGACTCATCAAGATGAGTCTTCTTTAGAATGCTCGATCTTGATGATCGTTCTCTTCTTTCTTCCCTACCACCTCCAACCTGCTCATTCTCTTCATCACCTTTTCCACTTCCTTTGTCTCTTCCTTCCAAGAGATAGTGTTGACGGTCGTGACGTAACACTGTCTGGCCACCCGGATCTCCTCGGGCTCTGACCTGAACTCCTCCATCGTTGAACTTCAAACACTGGTGGAAAGAGAAGGGGACGCACCGGAATGCGCTGATGAGGGGCCTTCCGAAAATGGCATTATAACTGCTTGGAGCGTCAATGATGATGACCGGCAGTTCCTGGACCGTCCACCCAGGGTCACCTGAAGACCGACTCCCCCCTCCACTTCCTCTCTCCAGAAAATACAAATAAAGGCCCAAACGAGGTCAACATCCTCCTGGCTTCCACCTTCATCTCATCAAAGCCTTTTTGAAGATCACATTCACCGAACTCCCGTTGTCGACCAGGATCTGGGAGACCGTGAAGTTTTCTATGGCCGACTGGATCACTAAGGCGTCACAGAACGAGTCCTCGTAGTCGGGCATGTCCTTCGACGAGAAGGTGATCTTATCCTCTGGGGGTGGGGTTTGGGAGCTCGAAGCGATGCTTCTCCTAAACATTGCTTGGAGGCTCTCCTTGTGGGTGGCCTCGATCCCCACTCCCCCATGGATTACCTCAATCCCTCCTCGGGTCCCTACATCGACCCGGTTTTCACATCTGTCCTCATATCTGGCTCCTGCCACTACCTCCTATATCCGCACCTACTGCTGTTGTTATGGTTGCACCAGGCATCTCGCCCTCCTCACCTCAAAGAACTCTGGGCAGGTGGATGTTGCATAACCTTCCTCCTGATGGAAGTCACAGTATGACAACTCCACCCTGCCCCTTCCTCTCCCTCCTAGGTGATTCCTTCTTTCTCTCCTCCCCTCTCGACCGATTTTCATAGCCTGTTGGGTGGGGGAGGAAGTGGCCTTAAGCCCGGTCTCCACCCCAGAGGTTTAAACCGTCCGTGCCCTCCGTAAGGTGCCTGAAACCCTTGATCCCTCGACTCTTCCCTTCTTCTCCCTTCCTGTTGTCTGAAACCTCCTTGCTCCTTTGCCTCAATCTCTCCCAACTCGGCTAACTTCTTTGCAAATGCCAGGTTCATTGTCTCCCCCTCTACTTCATTTGTCACCCTCTCCATCAACTCCTCGAAGGAAAGAGGTGGCTCCCGCTTCAGTTCCATCCCAAAGAATCCCTGATAAAGCCCCAGTGTGAAGACCAACATTAGGGTGTACCCTGGTACCTATGTTATTAAAGGCGCGCCTCAGGATCCAGGCTCACCAGACTCAGAGGTTTGGCCTCTATGCGTCTTATTTGCGCCTTTAGAATATAAAAAGCACGCCTGAGTGAGATTTTGTTGTAAAATTCTTTCTTCAAAACCTAAGGAAAAATTATTTAAGAACTCAATAATTTTTTCTTTATTTACTGTTCATGAAAGATAATCGTACGTTGAGACTTAGATATGATACAAGTGATCACATTAATTCTATTTTTTAAAAGATACAAACGATAGTAATGAATGATTAATTAGTAGACTAGATGAAAAATTTAATCAAGAAGCTAAAATGATGTTTGATGCTGATTATTTAAAATGGATGTGGTTGCGCCTTTTCTTCGTCAGGCGCGCGCCTGCGCCTTGAGTCTTGCACCTAGGCTCCAAGGCCCCTTTGTGGCTTAGTGCGCCTTGCTCCTTTAATAACTAAGCCCGGTACCTCCTGAACTTGAAGAACCTCTTCCTGGGATCTATCCACATAACTTCCCAGAGTTTCTTCCAGCCCCTTCTTGATGTCAAACAAAAACTCAACTCCCTTTTTCATCTTCTTTGATGTTGAAAAGCGCAACAAGAAACTATGACGTAGATCCTCAAAACTGTAGATGGTTCCGGAGGGAAGTTGCAGGAACCAATCCCCTGCCTTGTCTTTGAAGGTGATGGCGAACAGTTTACACTTAAATGCATTCATCATCTGCCTGATAGAGACTATATCCTCAAACCATTGTACGTGATGAATTGGATCCTCCTTGTCGGAGTAGAAAGACATAACTGGGTCCCTGAAGCCCTCCGACACTGGAACCGAGAGAATTAACTCACAGAAGGAGCTCCCTGAGCCCTCTTGGCGAATTGAGAGATCTCGCCTAACCATCTTGCCAGATGACGGAGCGGTCGGCGAGACGGGAAACAGCTCGTGCCCCGGGAGCTCTCTCTCACCTCCTTATATCCCTGTCTCCTTTTCGACCCGCCGGCCCGCGCCTCCTCGCCCAAAGAAGGTTAGGCGAGCACAGGGACCGCCAGGGTCGAGCACTCGCCGCCCCGCATTGCGAGACCGGAATGCAAGGTCTCGAACACGACCTTCATGAACTCGCCAAATTATTTCAGAGTCATGAAGCCATCTGCGGGTGGCGAGCCGCCTGGGTCATCTCTAGCCATTGTCACTCGCTCGAGATTTTTCTGACGAGTTACGGTCCACGCTCACCGCACCAAAAATGTTGAAACCGGAATCCGGTCTCAAGAAGTGTTCGGACCCAAAAGGGGGGTAACCTGCACCTACTTCTCTTGATCAAGAGCTCTTGACCGGTAGCTGGGGAATAAAAATAGACCCTGAGCTGCAGCGAAGAGGTCCCGCCACACACCCAGAAGATCTAAGAGAGATTCTCTTTCCTATCCAATGTTGAGTTGGGTACCTTGGAGGGCACAGGAAGCCAACCAAAGCCTACCAGAGGAGGAAGACCAGAGAAACGGATCCCCTCCAAAGGTCCCCTTGGGGTCTATTTATAGTTTTCTAAACCTGACCTGCAAATAGAGGAACCCCGCCTTTTGGTTTTACTATGCACATCCCAAATTGGTCTGCCAACAACGAAACTCCGTTGTTTATGGGCGCGCTATTTATAGACCCTGGCGGTCTGCGAGTGCTCCCGATGGGTGCTCCCGACGGGTGCTCCCGACGGGTGCTTCCGACGGGTGCTCCCGACGGGTGCTCACCCTCCTTCATGTCTTAGTCATTTTGATCTCGACGAATTACGGGCTATACAGTTTTAGCTTAAAACATCATTTTGAGAAAATAGTATTTGTGACTGCACCTACCCAAACACTACCTATATTTTTCATAGCCATGTTCACAACGACCACCACTCTCCCAAACATGGCCTTGCTTTCTAACAAGATATAATCTAATAATCTTGATTCTGTCATTAGGCACTGCATTCAGCGGGAATTAATTCGTTCGACACAATGCTTCAAGCTGATCCAAGAAGAATAGAACTTGTAACAGGCCGGAAATATCCATTTGGCAATCATATAAAAGAATCGTTATTATCACTTCCTCCAAAAATTGAGATACATATTGAGGAGACTGAGTACAAAAGACAAGGGAAATCAAAGTTGCTAATAAAGTTGATTCGCTTATCCAGACCCAAGACATCAAACAAATATCATTATGCTGATTTGGTATTTTCTACTTTAGTTTATTTAAAAGTTTCTATATGCTTAAATGGTTAAAGGTCACATCTTTTTACAGCTCGTGGGTACAGAAGAAGATAATGCAATCCTATTTCATGAGAAAATAAGGTAAAATCATTGGAAATCAGTCAACTGCCTAGGTCACTATTATGTGCTGTGTGACTATTCTCATTTTTTTTTGGAAATGTTTGACAACAGAGCTGAAGAGTTTTCGAGGTATGATATCTTTAACCTTAATTGTTTTTTTTTGTTCTGTCCAGGCCTTAGTTAGGATTTCTGGCTGTTACTGTTGTTTGAGCTACATATTGTAAGAATTTGAAATATAAATTTATTATTCTAAAATTGCTAACTCATTATATTGGAACTCTCCTCGTTATATAGTTTGGAGGAGGAGAAGGAAGATTATTCACTTGAAGATGTCGGATTAAATACAAGAAAGATGAAAAAAATACAATGAGCTCCATTTGGCGCTTTTTACAAATAGTCTTTAGCACTTCTCATCAAGTTGGAGCATATATATTGTTATGCTACCGCTAGGGTTCTAGAACGAAAAGAGAGAAAACTAAGAATGAAAAGACGGCTAGGGTTTGAAGAAGAAGATACCTGAATATGAAATTGCTTGCCTTCAAAGAGGGGGAAAAGAGGATATTTATGGGGCCCCTCTTCCCTAGGGCCGACCGGCCCCCAGTGAGGGCTGAACCGGTGTGGTTCAGCCCTCCTCCTCTTTATTTGATTAATTGCGGGCTGAACCGGATGGTTCAGCCCGGTCTTTGTTCGGCGCTCCTTTAGGTCTTTTGGCGTACTTGAATCCTCGGAACCGCAGATCGTCCGGGGGCATAACATTCCCCTCCCCATCAAGAGGCAGCTTGTCAGCTGCCTCAAGCTGGAAGTCGGGAAATAACTCCCGGAACTCCAAGAAGTCCACCCACGTGTTGTGGGCCTCCGACAGATCCTTCCACTTGATCAGAATCTCTGAACAGTATTCCGTGTTTCTTCCATCTGGACAGCAATATGTACTCGGGGCTGGGGCATAGCTCACCCGTCGTAGTAGCCTCGGGGAGAGAGGGGATCACCGTGACGGCCGCCCCCAGCTTCTTCAGCAGTGACACATGAAAGGTGGGGTGGATGCGGGATCCCTCAGGAAGGGCAAGCGTGTATGCGACCGGTCCCACCCGACGAGTGATGCGAAACAGGCCATAGAACCGGGGGGGCTAGCTTCTGATTGGACCGGCGAGCAACTGAAAGCTGTCTGTAAGGCTGGAGACGAAGAAAGACCTCGTCCCCAACCTGAAAGGTCCGCTCCGTCCGGTGCTTGTCCGCCTGTAACTTCATCCGGTCCTGTGCAACCCGGAGATTGTCTCGCAAGAGAGCCAAGGTCTGATCCCGATCCCGTAAAGCTCGATCCACTGCAGGAAGAGTTGTGCTGCCCGGTTCGTACGACCGTAGAGTAGGTGGTGATCGCCCGTAGACAACCTCGAACGGAGTGATCCTGCTTGCCGTGTGATACGAGGTATTGTAGCAATACTCCGCCCAGTGTAACCTTCGAGTCCACGAGCGGGGCTCATCCATGATGAAGCAGCGAAGGTACGTCTCGACCCCCCTGTTGAGAACCTATGTCTGGCCATCTGTCTGCGGGTGGTTTGTCGTGCTCATGCGTAACCTGGTGCCCTGCAACCGGAACAGTTCCTGCCAGAACTTGCTGATGAAAGTCGGATCGCGATCGGAGATGATCGAGCTCGGAAGACCATATAGGCGCACTACCTCCCGGGCAAAAAGATCGGCAACTGTCTCTGCGGTGTAAGGGTGGCTGAGGGCGAGGAAATGGCCGTATTTGGACAGCTTGTCCACTGTGACCAAGATCACGGACTTGCCCTGAGACCGGGGCAAACCCTCAATAAAATCCATCGAGACTGTCTTCCATATCTGCTGAGGAATCTCCAAGGGCGTGAGCAGCCCTGCTGGTGAGGACGTCTCGTACTTCTGCCGCTGGCACATATCGCACTGCTGCACAAAACGATGTGCGTCCCTGCGTAACCCCCTCCAAAAGACATTGGCCCGAAGCCGCTGTAATGTGCGAAGCACCCCGGCATGGCCTCCGGTCGGAGACGAGTGGAACTCCTGTAACATGATCTCCTTCCAAGCGGAAGAAGCGGGGATGACCACCCTCCTGTGGTAATACAAATGTTCTCCAATCAGCTGGTACCCTGGAGGAGTGGGTTGGCCCTGGGTCAAGGCCTCCACAATAGGTTGGAGCTCTGGGTCCGCGGCTATCTCCCTCTGAATGTCGTCCAGGGATTCGATCAACGGTCCCGACAGGTGGAAGATGGTGCTCTCCAGTAGGCGGGATAAGGCATCAGCCACCAAATTCTCCTTGCCCTGCTTGTACACGATCTCATAGTCATACCCCAGCAGCTTGGTCACCCACTTCTGCTGGAGAGGGGATGCTAACCTCTGATTCAAGAAATGTTTCAGGCTCTGGTGATCGGTGCGAACTTTAAAATGGTGGCTCAGTAGGTATGGACGCCACAGAGTCACTGCGTGTAAAATCGCTAGCATCTCCTTCTCGTACGTGGAGAGGCCCAAAGTCCGAGGTGTCAAGGCCTTGCTGAAGTGAGCCAACGGCCGCCCCTCCTGCATCAAAACCGCCCCAATACCCACTCCTGAGGCGTCCGTCTCCACTACGATCTCCTTGGTGAAATCCGGTAGTGCGAGCACCGGCGTGGTCGTCATAGCCTCCTTGAGAGCGGAGAAGGCCCGCTCCACGTCTTCATGCCAGGTAAAGGACTCCTTGTGGAGGAGCTGGGTAAGAGGACGTGCCAGCTTACCATAGTCCTTCACGAACCTCCTATAGTATCCATTGAGGCCCAGGAAGCCTCGTAGTGCCCGCACGTTAGTCGGTCGCGGCCACTCCACCATGCTCTCGATCTTCTTTGGATCCGCCCTGACCCCCTGAGCCGAAACCAGATGACCCAAGTACTCCACCTCTGGTTGCCCAAACGAGCACTTCGATAGCTTGGCATAGAACTGATGCTGCCGCTGAAGGGTAAGAACTTGTGCCACGTGCTCAACATGCTCCTCCCACGTCCGACTTTATATCAGTATATCATCGAAGAAAATGAGTACCGATCGCCGTAGGAGAGGCCGAAAGGTCTCATTCATCACGGCCTGGAAGGTCGATAGGGCATTGGAGATCCCAAAGGGCATCACCAAGAACTCGTAATGCCCATCGTGCGTGCGAAACGCAGTCTTGTGGATGTCTTCCGTCTTCATCCGTATCTGGTGGTAGCCGGACCGAAGGTCCAGCTTGGTAAACAAACTCGCCCCATGCAGCTCGTCCAGGAGTTCTTCTATCATCGGGATCGGAAACTTATCCTTGATCGTAGAATCATTCAAGTTGCGGTAATCTACGCAGAAACGCCATGACCCGTCCTTTTTCACCAAGATGATAGGGGAGGAAAAGGCGTTGGTGCTCGGCCGTATGATGCCAGTTGCCAACATCTCTTTCACACTCTTCTCGATCTCGGCCTTCTGAATGTACGGGTACCGGTAGGGTCTGACGTTTGGGGGATCATCCCCTTCTTTCATCTGTATGTCGTGATCCCTGAACCTGGGCGGAGGAAGGCCCCGAGGCTCCTGGAACACATCTCTGAACTGGGACAAAAGTACCTGTATCTCCTCTGGAATGTCTGGAGGGCCTTGGGCCAAGGCCTCCACCCCCACCACCATGTCCATCGGGGAGCCCTGCTCCTCTAACCGCTGCAAGCTCCTCAAAGAAATCTCCTTCAGAGGTGAGGACCGAATGCCCTGCAGGCAGTAGTCCTTCCCCTGCTGGGTGAACTCCATCGTCAAGCGAACCCAGTCGGTGGTCACCCTCTGTAACTGCCGTAACCACTGGACCCCCAACACCATGTCCGAACCCCGAATCGGAAGCAGATACATATCCGTGTGGCACAGATAGCTCTGCACGCGGATTTCCACCCCCTTCATCACCCCCTCGCACCTCAGCTTGCTTCCATCTGCTACCATCACCTGGAAGGCCGCCTCCCTGTCAATCGTCTGTCCCACCTTCGAAGCGACTGCCGGGTTGATGAAATTGTGGGTACTCCCACTATCCACCAGAATGTTCACTCACTCCTTGCCCACCAAGCCTGTGAAACGGAGCGTCACCGGGGCCGCACATCCCTCCATGGCCTGCAAGGAGACCCCGAACTCTGCTAAATCCAGATCCTCCACGTCGGCTCCCTCCAGATGGTCCTCCTCGTCATCCTCCTCTCGCAGCATAAACACCTGGACCTTCTGGCAAGCGTGTCCCTTGGTGTACTTCTCATCGCAGTTAAAGCACAGTCCCTTCTCTCTCCGGGCCTGCATCTCTGGCCATGTCAACCTGGTCACTGTCGGCCGTATGGGGGGTGGCTGCTCTCGTCGTACCGTTGCGGGAGCCGCGGGTGGCTTGGTCGTCGTCCGGCTCCGCTGCCTGTTGTAACGCTCCTCCTGTATCCGAGCGATGCTAATGGCGTGGCTCAGGCTGCGCGGCAAGTATGCGTGGACCTTGTCACGCAAGTGGTCCTTCAACCCTGAAATGAAACAGCTCAACAAGGTCTGCTCTCCCCACGCGACACGGTTCGTCAACCTTTCGAACTCCGTCCGATACTCCGTGACGGTACCCCGTTGACACAGTTTTTGAAGGGTGGCCTCCACATCCTCGTACTCCAGAGGCCCAAAACGAGCCGAAAAAGCCTCTATGAACTCCGGCCACGGGGCAAAAGTGCGCTCCCGCAAAAACCATTGCGTCCACTGATATGCGTCCTCCTCCAGATGGAAGGCCGCCAACTGTACCCACTGAGCCTCGGGAATCTCCTGGTATTTGAAAAACAGCTCCGCCTTTTGTATCCACTCAAGAGCGTCCCCTCCCCGGAACTTAGGGAAATTCATCCGTGTCCGCTTGGGTTGCATGTAAGGTCTCTAATAAGCCCCTCCCAAACCGCCACCGTCTTGTCCCATCACCCCGGGTTGCCCAAAATCTCCTTGAATTCCTCCATGATTCCACCCCGGATTCCTTCTCAGTCCCATATTGGCCGGACCATATCCCCCGTTAGGAGCATTCGCTGGTTGGGGCGGAAAAAATCCCGTTGCGCCCCCGAGAGGGACCGCATTTGCCCCGGTTGGGCGAAACAACCCAAATCCTTGATGTTGTGGCCTCCATGGTTGTCCTGTGTGTTGTCCTGGGCCAAACGGGGCACCCCCACTCTGTCTGGACCCTCCTCCTTGCCGCAGCAGTCCGCCGTGAGCCTGCAACGGCTGTTCGAGCCCCCAGGTTGTAGTCGGCCCTCCGCCGGTCCCCCAGGGCCCTCCTGCGACTTCCGCCGCCCGGCTGGAGCCATTCCGGAGTGGTTCCGGCATCCAGGAGGGAGCAAGCCCTCCGACGAACCCCCCGCTGCCCAGCCCGCAGCCCTCCGGTTGTCCGCCCGGCATCCCGCTGGCCCGGGATGGGATGGCAGGCCCGCGTGCGGCCTCCTGTAGGGTTCCCGCGCCGGATCCGGAGCCGGATGTGCTCGCCGGCACGCCCCCGTGATTTCCTTCTCCCGTGCTTCCCCCGTTAGGGGTATTTGTCGCCTCGGCGTCGGATCCCGCGCCGTTCACGATCTTCCCTTTCAGATTTTGCAAGAGGAGGGATTTCAACTCCTCCATCTTCTCATCGAGGCGTTCCTCCAGATGTTGTTGCGAGTTCTTCATGCTTGCTTCGATTGCCGCCACTGAATCCGTCAACGCAACATAGTTCTCCTCAATGGTGGCCAAGCGTGCCGTCTCCGCCTCCGTACGCGTCACCATGGTCACAGGAAGGGTGCTCTGATACCAAATGTTATGCTACCGCTAGGGTTCTAGAACGAAAAGAGAGAAAACTAAGAATGAAAAGACGGCTAGGGTTTGAAGAAGAAGATACCTTAATATGAAATTGTTTGCCTTCAAAGAGGGGGAAAAGAGGGTATTTATGGGGCCCCTCTTCCCTAGGGCCGACCGGCCCCCAGTGAGGGATGAACCGGTGTGGTTCAGCCCTCCTCCTCTTTATTTGATTAATTGCGGGCTGAACCGGATGGTTCAGCCCGGTCTTTGTCCAGCGCTCCTTTAGGTCTTCTGGCGTACTTGAATTCTCGGAACCGCAGATCGTCCGGAGGCATAACATATATATATATATATATATATATATATATATATATATATATATAGGGGGCTATGGAAAAACGCGCAGCGCGTTTTTCGCTAAAAAACGCGCTCCCCGGAAAAACGGAAAAAGCATCCCCTAAACAGCATTTTTAGAAAAAGTAGTCAACATGAAAGTTGTAGATCTCGTCGAGATCTACAACTTTCATGTTGACCACTTTTTCTAAAAATGCTGTTTAGGGGGTCTATTTTCAAAAGGCGCGAAGGGGGTTCCGTCCGGTAATTATTACGATTTTTATTTTTTGCGCGGACCTCCCTTCGCGCCTTTTGAAAATAGACCCCCTAAATAGCATTTTTAGAAAAAGTGGTCAACATGAAAGTTGTAGATCTCGACGAGATCTACAACTTTCATGTTGACCACTTTTTCTAAAAAAGCTGTTTATGAGGTGTTTTTTCCGTTTTTCTGGGGAGCGCGTTTTTTTTGTCAAAAACGGGGGGCGCGTTTTTCCATTTATCTGATATATATATATATATATATATATATATATATATATATATATATATATATATATATATATATATATATATATATATATATTGAGCATTCTCATTTTGGCATAAATTTAATAATAATAAAAAGATGAAATCAATTTAGTGAAAATCTCGGTCTACTCTTTATCTGAAGTAACAAATGAAGTGCATATTCGTTTTTAGATATGTAGATGACGACTTTATAATCATGGAATATCGGTAGATAATAGTTATAAGTTTCATTCAAAACATTTAGAAGCATTCTCATTTACTACTCACAAATTACTTCTATATTCATCTTTTGTACTTGACTTGGACACGGTTGTTTGTTTCTTTCTTCTTCAGGCAACAAAATTTCCTCTGATATACATGTTTTATCTAGAAGTAGATTTTTGATCTCCCTTATCACTTGTATAGTTTCCATTTGAATACGTTTCAATACGTAAGTGATTGTTTCTTTTAAATAGTAGTTATTTTCCCAGAGGTCCTTTGATATATTCTAATATCTTTAACGCAGCTTCTAGATAACACTCTCTAGGAGCTTGCATAAATTGACTATCCTTTCTGACAGCAAAAGAGATGTCATGTCTAGTTATGGTAGGATAAATGTGTTTGCCTACTAGACGCCTGTAACGAGTGATATCTTGTAGAATAGGAGATATCTCATCTCGGAGTATGTCAGTGCCTTTAGGCATAGGATTCTGAGTAGGCATTGTTGCGAGAAGATTTATTTCATGCAGATCTAAGACATACTTTCGTTGGGAATGAACTACGTTGTTATTTCGTCTCGCAATTTCGACTCCCAAGAAATATTTGGGAGGACTCACATCTTTTGTAACAAAATGTGCCTAAAATTATTTTTTTGTTATCTCTATTCTAGGGGAATCATCTCCAGTAAGAAGAATGTCATCTACATATACAACAAGAATAACTAGTCATCAGTCGTTCTTCCGTATAAAGAGAGAGTGATCTGCATTGCCTTAGAAATGAGCTAGCTGAACTTGCCGAACCATGCTCCAAGTGGTTACTCGATGTACACTTCTTCGTGCAAATCACAATATAGGAAGACATTTTTGACATCAAATCGGGACATTTGTCATTTCTTGTTGATAGCAATAGAGAAGAGAATTGGATAGTATTGAAACGGACAACCCGAGAGAAGTGTCAAGGAAATCAACATTGTGTGTCTGAGTGAACCCATTTGAAACCAGATGAGCCTTGTTCTGTTCAGTGTTGTTAGTGAGAAACTTGATGACAAAAACCTGTTGTTAACACATATCAATTAACATAAGTGGGAGATGTGGAGTCTAGAGAAGTGTCAGTCAACTTGGAAGCCATCTCCACATTTCCAAAGGTACTGGAAATGAGTGGATGGTAGGAGCAGCAGTGAGTGGGGGGTGTCACAATAGTTTAGAGAGAGAAGCTCAGCAAGAGGAGCTGGACGAAAGTGGAAAAACTCACTGGCCGGATGTTCAATAAGAGAACTCACTAGAGCTTAGCGGAATTTGCTGGAAGAGAGCTTGGAGGGAGATTTTCGACAGGGAGTTGTCACGAGTATTCAAGGGAGAAGACCTCGCAAGATTCTAGAGAATGCTGGAAAAGTTGCGAGAATGGCCATATCGTATTATTTTTATTGTATATGATCACTTTTGATCGTACTTGATCATTCTTGATCATATATGATAACTTTTGATCTCACACAAACATTTTAGACTGTACAAAATCACTTTTTGATCGTACACAAAAAAAATATGTTCACCATTATCATGCAATCCGAATGAGCCCGGGCCTAAATCAGTATCTGGGATCCAGACCCAAAAGATTTCCCACTGATGGCTCATAGATGCCAATTTATAGCGCGGATCCTCAACAAGACCCATTTACACACGCACATTTTACTGCTTATAACCCGATTTGATCTATCATAACCTGCAATATAGCATTCTTCTTTGCAATGGAAGGAACCCTGACTTAAAAATGTTGGTGGCATGCAGTCCTTATATTGCCAATGCTCTCGTCCCATGCCCCCAGCATGGAAAAGCAACCGTCAAAGTCGATCTTATATTTGAAGACTATGGTAATATCGCAAGCATTTGAAGCATTCTTCTGCCTTTCCGGTTTTCAATTGGGTTTGTAAACTGTATCAGGATATCCTGAGATGAGCACACCGCGTGTCACTCTTAAGCTCATCCTTGCTTGTAACCGTATCAGGATATACTCGTACAAATTTTTTTTCCTATTTACAACATGTGTCGGCTTATGTACTATTCCTCTTATTGCTGTCGTGAAGTTGGTATGGATGTGCACGAAAAACACGTCGTTTCCAGGGAAGTTTTTTCTGTCGCAAATCGAGCTTGGAAGAATGATACTCGATTGGCTAATTACACCATTCCAAAGGAGATCTATAGAGAAAATGATTGTAAGATGAGAAGCTCACCGGCTAAAACTGAAGGCAACCAGGATTCAGCCAACTCCGAGATGCGCCCAATTTCATTGTAATGTTCAATCGACTTCCCGCATTCTTCTGTTCTTACGATTTCCGACTGACCCCCTCATGTTATGCCATTTATTTCATTGTTTCAGGCCCAGCTTTGATCTGCTACAGGACGAGACGAATGAAGGCAAGTTTCTACAGCTGATTTCTTATAACAGCCTGTTTTTTTCTCATATTTCAATGCAATTTTATCATCCTTGTAGTAAATCAAGTCCCCTTCTTTTTCAAATTAATGTCAGACCCGTTCATTCTCGAACCTGAAGAAACAGATTGCAAAACCGAGAAAGATCGAACAATATTCGATCACATCCGTAGAAAATCCAAATCCTTTCCTGATCTCATTACACTAAAAACCATGAATCCCTTCAATCAACCACCACCCATGGACCAATGTGGCCTCGATGCCACTAAACCTCGTGAAAATAGCAGGTTTATGATTGATTTAGATCCAGTTGAAGCCAGCTTCGCATCCATTGGTCAATGTCAAGAAATTGGTGTTGTTCCGATCGACCTGGACCCGGTCGAAAACTTCCCTACTCTTACCAATAATTCCGAACATGGGTTTGAACTCTCCTCCCTCGATTTCTCTGCAAATCTTCAAACAGAAGAAGAGAAGAATCCCTTCAATCCGCAAAGTGGGAGCATGTCACTGGATTTCAATGGGAATTTGATTCGAAATTTCGCCGATTCCTCCCTTAACTCTGAACTCTCCACTGAGCTCAGCAGCGCTTCAATCAATCAATTTAAAAGAAGGAAGCTTGTGAGTAACTGGATCAACGATATTCGCGGAATACACGGGTCTGAACTCTTAAGTGGCTCTCCTAGTCCAAAAAGGCATGATATCTTATCTTCCAGTGTTAATGACACCACCACAACAGCAGGTTGCAAAAGTTCATTGACAACAAGCTTCTCAGAGCAAGATGGCCATGGATCCATGGAAGTTTCCTTCATGGGTTTCAAAAGCGTGTTCTCCTTCCTCTGATCGAACGAGAAGACGAATATTCTCAATTCGGTTACACTGCCCAGCGGGATTCACCAACAAGGCAAGTGCATAATTTCAACTTACACCCTTCATTTGCACAACTATGAAATGTTATGCATAGTTTGTTCATTTTTGAAATGAAATTTAGAATATTTGAGATCCTTACCGCATGTATTGCCAAAAGTAAGGCTCCAGAAAAAAAATGTCACCGTCATAAAATATATGTTTGGCACGGCGACGGTTATGACCACCATCAAAAAAATAAAACTACTTTTGAACATAAAAGTGAATGAAGTTCCTTAGGTGAGGTTGGGCGTTGATGAAAGACGGTTCATAATCACCGCGTTCACGACTGTCATAACCGTGCCATATGGTGCCTAAACCACTCAAAGATGGGTGAAGTTTTGTTCATTAAAACATAAAAACAAGACTGTTTGAATAAAACCAACAGACAAAACCTTAATCCCCAAAATATAGAATTTATGTAAATGTCGTTGCTTACTAAATGGTGATTAGAGATCCTATGGGACCCCGAAAAGTTATAAATCAAAATTGCATGCAGAAGCGATGTGTTCTAAGCAGTTTTGCTCAATTCTGTCATCTTACGAGTTCTCTATTTTGCGAGTCTTCTGGACGTGTTGTCGTGAGAGTGTCTTAAAGAGTTTATTATCCATTGTTTTTCTCCTTGCAACCCTTAACCATTATTTATAGGCTACTAAGGGTTTGCTTTGGTGGGTGGAAGATAAAATGTTCCTAATGGAGCACCCTCCCCGCTTTTGAAATCAGGTATAAAATGGCGTTTTGTGGATTTGTGATTCCAAATGAAGACTATTTAGGCTCCGTTTGGGAGGACTTATTTTCACCGGTCAAGCGGTCATTACCGCATGAACCGGACCTTAAATTAAGGTCCGGTTCATGCGGTAATGACCGCTTGACCGGTGAAAATAAGTCCTCCTAAACGGAGCCTTAGACTGGTAAAAAATAGTGTTAGCATTTCCTAAAAAATGCAATGAAGAAAAAGTGTTCAAACAAAGAGTGAAATGCAATGCAATTCTATTATGTTGATTTAATTATGACAGTTAGAGCTCTTAAACTATCCCAAAAAGTTGTGAATTAAAATTGTTGGCAAAGTGAGGTTCTAATCAGCTTACTGATTCACTCCTAGTGTATGAATTTCATTCGATTCTACCATCATTAGAAGTGTTCACGAACTAAATATAATCAAATTCAAATTTGGCATTGAATGCAGAGATATTGATTTGGATTTGTTCAAATATTTGTCATAATTCATGAAATGATGGATTCCAATTCGTATTCGAATTGGCATTCAAATTTTAGATAATGTTTAAATATAATTATATATATATATATATATATATTTTTTATTTAATTATATATTTTAGTATTTACGAACTATTCATTAATCATTTGAACTGTTTTAAAATTATTTGAATTTGGATTCACAAATTATTTGAATTTGTATTTACGAACAAATTATTTGAATTCGGATTTGAATTTGAAAATTATGAATTTTAATTTAATTTTCGTGAATCAGATGTCAAATTATTCATGAATTATACTATTTATGAATAGTCTTAATTAACATTAGTACAAGATTTCGTGGAGCCAAAAAGAGAGTTTTAAACTTATTTTTAAACTTATTAAGGCTTTAGGGGAACCAAAAAGAGAGTTTTAAACTTATTTTTACTATAGCATTTCCCGAACTTGGGGGGGGGGGGGGGGGGCGTGTGCATCTCAGCTCGCTAACGCAGGTCGTTAGATGCTCATACATTACGGTAAAGTGCACTGGGGGGGGGGGCAAGGCGTGTGCATCTCATCTCAGCTCGCTAATGCAGACCGTTGGATGCTCACACATTACGGTAAAGTGCAGCGACCTCGCCTGAATCCGCATTTCCCACTGCACGGTAAATATGGGAATTGATTGAGGGCGTGACAGTAAAATCAAATGCTAAAATACAAATGCTGTCATCCATCGGTGAACAGAGAATCAGAGCAGCCACGTTGAACGGCCAGGATTAATGTTGGAAAGCAGAGGCTGTAGATATGTAATTATAATTATTATGGAGGGCTTTTCTATAAACCTGCTCACATCAATCAGGACATGAGAGAGAGAGAGAGAGAAAAAGCGGACAAAAGCTGGTACAGAAGGCGGCCATGTGATCCTCTTCTCTGTTTCTATCTCTGGCTCGCCTTTCACTTTCTCGTCCATCCATTTCCCGATTTCCGCCTAATTTTTCTATTTATATTTATTTTATATATATATATAAACTATAAACATTCCGCAAATATGAATAATATTTATACAGATAAATTTGAGTGGTCTTATTAGCAAACTCACTTTGGTTGCTAGCAAATTAGAAAAAAAAATTCAGTAATTTTTTGTATTTTTTTCTCTTCCAAAAAATTACTACTAGCAAATTAATTTTGTTTTTTGTAATTTTTGTATTTTTTAATTTTGAGCCTCAAATGTTTCTTATTTGAAAAAGTGATCAACATGAAAGTTGTAGATCTCGATGATATCTACAACTTTCATGTTGACCATTTTTTGATTTGAAATCGTTTAGATCTCCAATTTGAGCCCGAAAAAAGACGCGCACGAAACGAGTTGTCCGTACAGATTTTCGGCATGACTTTTTTCGGGGCCCAAATCGGGGGACTAAACTGCTTCAAATTAAAAAGTGTTCAACATAAAAGTTGTAGATCTCGTCGAGATCTACAACTTTCATGTTGAACACTTTTAATTTGAGTCCGTTTAAGCCCTCGATTTGGTCCCCGAAAAAAGTCACACCGATCTCGGGCGTCCGTACATTTTCGAAGTGACTTTTTTCATGGGCCAAATTGGGGGTCTAAATTGTTTCAAATCAAAAATGTTTAACATGAAATTTGTAGATCTCGTCAAGATCTACAACTTTCATGTTGAACACTTCTCATGAAAATGTACGTATAAAACACAGTTCAAAAAGATACGTATATTTTTATATACACTTAACTCCTATATAACACATCCTTGTAGGAATTAGAAATCAAATATATTTTTAAACTCTACGATATTTTGTTTAAAAATTTTGGTGCAGATGATAATATTTTGTTGAAAAAGGAGTTTTGGACATAATAAACAAAATTTTGCGACATTTTGACTCATTTCTGATTCTACCATAAGTGGTTGAATTAATACATTTGATATTATTTGTAATGTCATTATATATAGTGAGTTATTTTGAAAGAATAAATGTTTTAAACAAAATTTAGTTTTTTTAAAAAAAAATTATGTTGATTTGCTAGTAACAAAATGGTTTTCAAATAGCCATTTTGAAAAATTAGGATTTGCTAATAGTAATGATTTGCTAAAAATCAAATTATGTTTGCTAGTAACAAAACTCATACATTTTACTAATAAATTATTGTTGATCCTTCCAATCGCGCGGTGCAAAATTGATCGAGATTCTTCATAATTCATAAATCCCTTATTTTTAGGCTCCGTTTGACACGGGAAATTTTTTCCTACCGAATCGGGAGGAGAAGAAAGGTCCGGGACAATCAATGAGAAGCCTGAAATGATGAGCCTCTTGCAAAAATATATTTCACAAATATAAACTGCACGGGCCCCACATCTTTGCAGACTCCTTATTGGTCCCGGACCAAGACTATCATCCGGGTTCCAGACGTAATTATTGTTCGTTTGGCACGGTGGTGGGGGTCATGAACACGGAGTTAAATTGTCATTTGTTAATGCTCGCCTAAGGAACTTCATCCACTTTTATGTTCAAATGAATGATGCTTGTTAGATGATCCTTAATGAATGACGTTTTAACTCATGCGTTTATGACAGCCACCACCGTGCCAAACGGAGCCTTAATTTATTTTTTAGAGATCTTTCTATTTTACTATTCTTGCGGGCCGCACATTGCTCTTACGGACCCGTCTGAGTGCACTTTCTTAGCTAAAGAGCGAGCGTGCAAGCAGTGAAATTTGAGAATTAATAGCGAACGACAAGATTTTTACATGGAAAACCCGGCAAGAGAACAAAAACATGGGGTTAGATCAAGATATGACGAAATCCACTAGTATCAGTTGAGTATAAATGTCAGCTTTTCGAAGGGTCACAGATCACATCTGGTTTACAAGATATTTGTAAGTGTGTGGTGATTGACGGAGCGGAGCGTGTTCTGGAACGGCGTGCGGAGGCGCGCATTGAGGCAGATTTGACGTCGGAGCGAGCGCACGGGAAGCTTGTGCTGAGCGAGAGGATGAGGGTTGAGTAGACACTTTCAGTCTCATAGTTGAATTTCTCTACAACTCTTTCCCGGAAAATCTTTGAGCCCCCCCCCCCCCGGTGGGAGGAGGTAATTGCGCTCTTCTGAATGTTGAAATGGTGAATAGGAACGCCGGAATCATTAATTTAAAAAATATGACAACCTTACCACCCGGGCGGTCGGGTAGCTTGGGCAAGACCGTTGGCAATGGCAGTGACAGTGATGATGACGATGGTGGCGGCAACGAGGGCACGTGCAAGGAGCGTAGTTAGTACGACGGGGATGCAAGGTTGTGGCGTCACGCTCATGCCCCCCGGGCATGCGTGCGCGTGTGCATGCGGGTTTCTGCTGTTGGGCTTTCTATGTTCATCGTTTTGGTCGAGACGAGACCCCACATGGTTGAGTTGAATCGTTTCAGCGAACCGATTGAGGTCGTGGGTTATGAACTTCGGTTTGACTGTTTTGATTTTAGGGAAATCCAACAACTATATTTCCATAATATATTTTATTTTGAATACATTTCCTCCCTCATTTATGCCATTTACATTTTATTTAGAATGGCGAATGAGCAACCTAGTTAGACAAAGGTTAGACGTGTACAACCCCAAATTCGCTGGGTGGGACCCAGAGGCATTAACGGTTGGGGTTGGACCAGCCATAAGTTAGCTCGGGCCTGAAGGCCATAAGAGCTCTCGCGCCGGAGGAGCTCCCGCTTAGAAGCAGGCGAGAAGGCATGGCGCTGAGTAAGCTTCACTCTCTCAGCGCCACGGTCAGCAGCAAGGGCGTTGAGTGAGCTTCACTCACTCAACGCCGCATCCAGCGGAAAGGGCGTTGAGTGAGCTCCACTCACTCAACGTCGCGGTCAGCAGCAAGGGCGTTGAGTGAGCTTCACTCACTCAACGCCGCGGTCAGCAGCAAGGGCGTTGAGTGAGCTCCACTTACTCAACGCCGAGGTCAGCAGCAAGGGCGTTGAGTGAGCTCCACTTACTCAACGCCGAGGTCAGCAGCAAGGGCGTTGAGTGGGCTCCATTCACCCAACGCCACGTCCAGCGACAGCGTCAAGGTTAGAGGATTTCTCACCTGGAGAAGGGCGAAAACAATCACTCTCAGTCAGCCAGGACCCGCTCTCGGCAGAGTCGGCGAGAAGGATGAAGCTGGCGAGAAGGCGGGGGCTGGATCAGCGTGAGACTGTTGACACTTCATTTTAGCTCCCGCCAAAGGAAGGCGAGAGGGTTCTCGACACAGAGCTCTCGCCGAGTGGAGCCCAGGGTCAGGGTAAAATGTCTTAATTGCCCCCGGGTAAAATTACCCTTATACCCTCATGGGCTGCATTTAACACTTTTCAGACAGTGGGATTTGGCTATTGGCAGACCAGCCAGGGGTATTTCAGTAACTTCAGATCAGCAAGAGGGCTATAAATAGACCCATAAGGGCTCTTTAGAAGGCAGACTCTCATTTTTCTCTAGATCTCCAGTGCTTTCTGAGGAGCTCCTAGCCCAGCTTTTGGCTTTGGAGGGGAAGCTCTCAGAGATCTTCCGGGTGTGAGGTAGGACCTCCCTGCTGAGGCTTTGGGTCAGCCCTAGGTCGTTAGCTACCAGTCGAGGGGCAGGGCTTGAGAGAAGTAGGTGATGGCTGCACCCCTGTTTTGAACTTTCGTTGAGGTCAATTTTGGCTTCAACAAGACGAGCGTCTAGAAAAAGCAAACTCGGTTTGTGGAAGCGCCCGAGCCATCCCTAAAATATTAAAAATAATGGGGCGATTCAACTAAAATAGTGCAACACCCGCCACAAAATGCTCGATGACACATTAGCCCTCCACCAGCACAAAAGGCCAAAAAAACTTGTTGCCACCTCAGCCGCCAAGCGAGCTGCAAGTGCTTCAACCACCGCTGAAGAAGACATGTGAGCCAATGTCCCAAAGCGCCAAGCCAAACATTGACCAGAAGAGTCCCGAGCAACGACACTAGTGTTGAACATGGAAACCACGTCTCAACGAGTTCGGACTAGAGGTATAGCCAACCTTTGCTTCTCCCGAGTTGGTGTCTTGACGGAGGACTTAGAGTTTGGAGACTTATTCACCAGAACGACCTCAAACAGACCCGAGTCGCAGCTAGGAGGTCCTGACACACACCCGGAAGATCTTAGATTGTTTCCCCTCCTAATCCAATACGGGACCGGACACTTTTGGAGGGTCACGATAGCTCCCGACCACCCCCCCCCCCCCCCGGAAACCACGGTGAATGATGAGCTAAAGCTTTTGCCAACCAAAGCTAGCCAAGGGAGAGAAACAAAGAAGAGGTCCTCTTCAAAGGTGTCATTGTGGGTCTATTTATAGTTTTCTGAGAATGGTCTGCCAGCAGCGAAACTTTGCGTTTTGGTTCTACTCAACGTAGCCCAAAGTGATCTGCCAACAACGAAACTCTGATATTTGAAGGGGCTATTAGCAGGCCAAAATGGGATTACAAGAATATGTGGATCACCCCTCTTAACAGGCGAATTGGGCCGATCTGGCCCACTCGCACAAGTGGCGAGTGCGGGGTTGGACTGGGTACTCTCCCCTTGCCCAGGCGGCGAGTGCTTGGTGGAACTAGCCACTCACCACTCGCTTCCTAGCCACGGGTGAGCGGGAGCTCGCCTGCTCCACTCCCCAAAGGCCCATCATTAGGCGGGTAGCAGATGCCTGGTGAAGCTGAGAACTCACCTCTTGCCACGGGTCTTGTATTGGTTTGGGCCACTCGACAAATATAGGGTTGCACACAATCCCCGCTCTTTGCGAGTCTTGTCTCAGGCTCAGAGAGACCATTCAACCCCATTATTATTTGGCAAATAGGCATTTAGGGAATCTTTCAGTGGGATTCACCGAATCCTATATATACCACAGGATGGTGATCACCCCTAAGACCCCCTTTCTCCACTCAACCCAATGTTCTCCCCATGTTCCAACGACATACTGACCTCAAAGGCATTTCTCGCACGTCTCGCTGCCGATAAAGAAAAGAACAAGGCAGTCATGGCTACCCTGATGGTCATTGCCACTGAACATTCATCGCGCATTCCAATAAGACGGTCGGAGGATCGAGTGATAAAGAGGTCGAGGGCCAACCCCACCGGGGAATGAGCTAGTCTGACCCCTTACATCCCAACCCCGGCAAAAATCTCGGCCCCCTCTTCCTGGTGCTCTCTTTTGACCTTACCTTAGGCTCAACTTGCTTTTTCTAGGTCTCTGACGAACTTGTGTCACATGTCTTTGCAGCTCAACGCTCTTACCGAGGTCACTGAGGGTCTGACTGACGAGATCCAGGGGGCTTCAGCGAATCGGAGCGAGCTGGATATACACTCGCAAATTCCTAGTAATTAGAGTTGTTCATTATTAGATTCGACTCACATCCCTGGCCGAGCGATACCCTGATCTGGTTTTCCATTCAGTGCCTTCCTTTATCGACATAACCACGACTATTCCAGCTACACCCCCCCCCCCCCGACGATCTCAACCCCGACCTCGTCAGCGTGTAAAAGTCTCGGACGAGTGGCAGTGCGAGGACCCCAATGCCGGTTATCCAGTCTCCTCGTATCCTTAGTCTCCCGTGAACTGGATCATGGAAATCCATGTCACTGCCTCTAAGCGACCCCTTCGGCGATCAACCAGCTTCCCCTCGCGCCATCACAGTAAGGAGGGTGAGACCTCCCTTGGTCAGTTATCTGAAATCTTTCCTTGCCTTTGGTTTCGCTAATTCATACTGATTTCTCATTTTTCCTGGCATATGTGATTGAAATCTCTGTCGACGCCGAGTTGGATGCCACCACAACCTACTCGGTCCCTCCTTACTCTAACGTGATTTGACCTTCCTGGGCGAGTCGGCATCTGTCGTCGAGCTGACGGAGCGGGTGGTGGTCATTCTACATAAGCATGGATTCATGCTCTGCGAGATCTAAGAGGAAAGGGCTCAGCTGGCGAACAATCGTCTTAATCACCTACTCACTCTTGAGCAACGAGTGGAGGCCTTTGAGCGCGAGTGTGCTTCGTTCATGGGGGCGATGTATACGCTGCTCGAAGCGAATACATCGTCGTTGGAGGGGCACTTGAATAAAATGGATGATTGTTGTCGCATGTTCGAGCGTGAGGTTGTTGTCGTTCATGAAGAGATCATCTAGAGGGGAGGCCCACAGGTGAGGATGCGGGGGAGAGGCTCATAGAAGTGGATTCCCCGATGACCCAGCGGGACAATCCGATGTTAAGCTGGTGTCTTTTTGTTTTTCATTTCTATGATTCATGTCAGATCCTTATTTGTTTATGCATCTCACAAGACTCTATATTTTCTTTTTTTTCTCGTTAATTTAGGTGTTGCTTACTTTACTGTGAATGTGTGCTTTATGACAGAGAGTAGATACATCTCGCCAACTAAAACGCATTTGTCATCGTTGATAAGCGAGTTGAGGTAGCGCAATTCTGGAACATCGTACGTGCACACGAGATGCGAGTTGATTCGTGTCAATTGGCTGAATCCCCCTCCACCTGGCCCGTCTATAAATACCTCCCATGTGCACGACTCTTACCCACTGCCATAACTGCTCTCTCCTCACTACCATGTCTAATCTATACTTCTTCAACTTGCAAGATGAGTGGCGATAGTGATGTTTCTGATGGGCACCAGAATTGCGTGGCCCGCTTCTTGGACTACGTCTTCTCGGACGGCCAAGTATCGAAAGAGGAGATGCCCGAGATCATCATCGAGTATGTGTCGATAGGTTTTGAGGCTTGCACCCCCAAGGCGTGTGAGTCCCTCAACTCCATGGAGGGTGAGCTCTTCATCCCACACACTCATTTTGAGATGGGGCTCCAACTCCCATTGTGGTCGGAGGTGAGGCAGTTTCTGAAATACTTAGGGATGGTGCCCGCGCAGGTTAGTCTGAATGTGATTGTCATGCTAGTGGCTTTTGCGAGCTACCTGCGTGAGGAGGAAATCAAGTTCAACTTGATGGTTTTTTGAAAGCTGTTCATCTATCGAGCCACCAACGATGGGGTGACATTCCTTACTGGCTCGCAGATCAAGGTCTTACAGGCACATTATTGGACGAATCGCTTCGTCTTTGTCAAGGGCGCACACAGGATGCTCCTTATGCATCAATCCAGAAAGACGAGACTGTCTACCGAGCTCCTCGCGTTGACGGTGAGGATGTCAAACTCCACAAGTTCTTTCTGGGGAAGAACTTCGAGGTTTCCTACCCGCGGCGCAACCTTGACTTGCTTCTCCCCATTCCCCCGAGTGCAGGTATGCATGTGCTTTGACCTCATATCCTTGACTTGCACATGGCGGGACCTCAGTGTAACTCCACTTTTACTTCCTCTGTAGGTGAGCGACAAATCCTTGTGAACCCGCTATACGTGGGAAAGGGTAGGGTGGACCCGGTTGTCGTGCTCGCTTAGTCCGCAGTTGCAGTATGTGTTGACTACTTGAGGGCACCTACAACCAGTAGCGGCGAGAAGAACAAGTGGGTGGAGCCCAAAAGGGGGGTTCCCAACCCGGGATCATCGTCTGACGGGCCCTCAAAGTGACATAAGTCACTGGCCTCCAAGAAGGTTACTCCAACGAGCGAGACGTTTTCTTCAACGAGGGAGGAGATGGTGGGAGGCGAGTTGGGAGGCGGCGAGTTGGGGACTCCCGACTCACACCCTGACTTTGGATTGGGGCAGAAGCCCAAGGACGGCTATGGGCATGCACTGCTTGCCTGGGACAAGAAATCCCACCGAGTCTCTCTTTCTGCACTCCTCCCCTCCTGAACTGAACAGGGGCACTTCGACGAGGATGCCTACTCCCTATCTTACGGGTTGTTTGGTCGTCAGGACGTCGAAGAATACAACATGATGACTATGAAGGAGATCTCCATCGAGAGCTCGTGGGACCAACTACACTCCACCGAGCTCGCGCATATGCTCGTGCGGAGAGGTCTTATCTTTAGCAACAAGTTCAACAACGCTGAGACTACGAAGCATTCGCTGAGGAGAAGGTACTCAATTCGATACAATGCTCGAACTGACAGGTTTCCTTCTCGCCAAGCACTCTGGTAGTGTGGTAAGTCATCCAATTTCACTCTTCTTTATCCTTTCTTCTTAAGCCTATCCCGAGTTCCCTCTCCGCAGGATGCCGAGACAACGGGACGCCTTAGGTTGTGCATCGACGATATGGAGGGAAACTCGAAAATACCCGGGAAAAGCTTATAAAAGATCTCGCGGAGAAGACCACCATGACACCTGGAAAGTCCCTCCCCAGCGGATCCAAGCTTCTTCAATTTACCCTGCAGAAGGTGGAGGGCACTCACGAGCTCCTGATTACACAGACCACTGAGTCCACTTTGGTCATGCTGCGGAATCTCGATGCCATGTAGGATGACTAGACGGAGCTGCTCACGGAGGACCTCATCCCAGACTTCTACTTGCAGTCGGCGAGTCCACCCTCCTCAGGGCGCGGCTATGCCCCTTCAGATGATGGCGAGGCGGAGCACTCACCGAAATATCCCCCGCGAGTTGAGAGTTTTGGGTCACTTTCATTTTTGATTTGTTACATGTATTTTTTTTGATGTATTGGCAAGCGTGTCCATGTCATTTTTGTGATAAACAAAGGTTTATACTTTCTTTCCCATGTTGTTTATCTTATATGAATCTCGCGTAATCTTCCCTAATTTTTCTTCTTCTTAATTAGTAGTAGAGATCTTGCCCTTTAGGTTTAGCCGATTCGCTGAGACGACAGTCTCTCTGTTCGATCCCATGCTCACGAGAACAAAACTTTTCGGCCGTATCGCGAGATCTGAGCACCCACGCGGTAGATGCTTCTCTTCCGAGGTTGCGCTTGTGGGATGTACTCACGACGAGAGCGAGAAGGATCACATTCGCCTTCTTTATGTTTTCTTTCGACCCAACTCCTGAGAGAACCGACTACCTTACTGATTAACCGGAGACTCATTCTGATGAGCTTACAGGGTCCACTCCAACCTCACTTGCCTTTGTTCATTTAGCCACCTGAGCGACATGCCTGCCCTGCCGGCTTGTAAGAGCCCGGTCAGCGAGATCCTATCAGGGATGCTTCATTTTGAAACCCTTCTCATCTTAGCCATCCACCCGAGCAATCTGTCTACCCTGCTGGCTTGTGAGAGCCCGGTCAGCGGGATCTTATCAGGGGTAATTCATTTTGAAACCTTTCTCATCTTAGCCATCCACCCGAGTGACATGTCTGCCCTACTGGCTTGTGAGAGCTCGATTAGTAGGATCCTATTGGGGGTTCTTCATTTTGAAACCTTTCTCATCTTAGCCATTCACCCGAGCGACTTGCATGCCTTGCTGATTTAAGAGAGCCCGATCAGCAGGATCCTATCATGGGTGCTTCATTTTGAAACCTTTGTTATCTTAGCCATCTACCCGAGTAATTTGCCTACCCTGACGGTTTGTGAGAGCCCAGTCAGCGGGATCTTATCGGGAGTGCTTCATTTAGAAACCTTTCTCATCTTATTCATCCACCCGAGTGACTTTCCTACCCTGCAGACTTATGAGAGCCCAGTCAGCGGTATCCTATCGGGGGTGCTTTATTTTGAAACCTTTCTCATCTTAGCCATCCACCCGAACGACCTGCCTGCCCTACCGACTTATGAGAGCCAGGACAGTTGGATCCTATCGGGGCTGCTTCATTTTGAAACCGGTGAGCTATGGTGAAAAAAATAAAAAGGCCATTCAGTCAAAAGAGGAATCTGTTCATTTCATGGGTAAAAATGCTTCAGGTCATCACTACTCCAAGTGTTAATAAGGGGCATTCCCTCTGCATTCTAGAGGCGGTAACCTCCTGAGGCGAGTGTTTCGAGAATTACAAAGGATCCTTCTCATGTAGGGTGGAGCTTGCCATCGGCTCCCCCCTGCCTGCGATGTTGACCTTTTTAAGGACCAAATCCCCATTTACAAAATGTTTGATCCTAATGTTTCTGTCAAAGTATCTTGCCATCTGACGCTTGATCTCCATCTAGCGAAGGGCATCCAAGTCGCAAAGTTCTTCCACAAGGTCGAGCGAGAGCCGCTGTTCTTCTTCATTCTCCACCATGCACTCCTCATCGCCTTCTCCTACTGTGATGGCGTGCTGCGACTTCACCCCGAACTCTATTGGGGGCACAGCCTCGGACCCATGAGACAGTTTGAAAGGGGTCTCTCTCGTGGCCGTGTTTAGATTACCCCTGAAGGTCCAGAGGACTGAGGGGAGTTGCTCCACCCAATTTTCCTTCAGGTTCACCTTTTTCTTAAACAAGTTGACAATTATCTTGTTTACGGCCTCCACCTACCCGTTGCTCCTAGGGTGGTGGACCGACGTGAACCAAAGGTCAATGCCCAACTGACTGCAGAAACTGACAAATTGCTCGCTGGCAAACTGTGGCCCATTGTCTATGACAATGGCCAACGACAACCTATGCCTGCAAATTATCTCTCCCCATATAAAATTTTGGATTACCTGCGAGGTTACCTTCGTTAGATCCTTGACCTCCAGCTATTTTAAGAAATAATATACAATGCCTAAGAGGAATTTCCTCTAGCCATAGGCCTGAGGGAACGTGCCTACCAGGTCCAGCCCCCAAATCGTGAAGCACCTTGGCATCGTGATTATCCCGATCCTCTGGGCCAGCAGGAGCTAGAGTGATGCATAGAGCTGCCACTTCTGACACTTTTTGCGTATTCTGCGGCATCCTTGCTAATAGTTGGTCGATGCCATGAGTAGGAAATATTCTGGGCAAGGGAATTGGATTGAAGCTCATGATGAGCGACTGGTGCGGGACTTTGAGTCCCTTGGCATTGTTTGTGTAGCGAGAGGGAAGTCTATCATGGTTTGGTTGAACTAGATAGAGTTGCAGTGTGACTTATCCGATCATATCTAGGAGGTGACCAGTGTGGATGCAGAGTTCCAGCCATAGTGGAGGAAGCTCAAAAAGGCGAGAGTATTACCTTGAAGATGGTTGATGGGATCTTAAAGAATGATGGAAGGGTTTGTGTATTGCAGTTTGACAAACTCCATGAGAAGTTGATGTTTGAGACCCACTTCACGAAGTACTCCATTCACCTAGGCAGTACGAAGATGTACTTGGATATGAAGAAATCCTTTTGCCTGGGATGAAGTGGGATGTAGCTTTGTATGTGAGTCAGTGCCAGACTTGTACCTTAGTGAAGGCTGAGTGTCAGAGGTCGGGAGGGTTCCTGAAGCCCCTTCCTATTCCTGAATGGAAATTTGGCGACATCTCCATGGACTTTGTGCATGGTTTGCCTCGATCACAATATGGTAATGATACGATTTGGGTGGTTATGGATCGCATGACCAAGGTGGCACACTTCATTCCGAATCAGAAGGAGGGCACGTGGAGAAGCTTGTGTACTTATATGTTCATAATATTGTGCGGTTGCACCAGATTCATAAGAGCATTGTTAGTGATCGCGATGGATGGTTTACGTCCAAGTACTAGAGGCTAGTGCAGAAGAGTCTGGACACAATGCTCAAGCTTAGTACGGCGTTTCATCCTCAAACTGATGGTCAAACGGAGAGGACGAATCGCATTTTGGAGGATATGCTAAGAATGTGTACCCTTGATTTTGGGAAGAAGTGTGACGATCGTCTTTTCATGGTGGAATTTGCTTATAACATTAGTTACCAAGCAAGTATTAAAATGACGTCATACGAAGCTTTGTATATAAGGTGGTGTCGAATGCCGATGTATTGGATAGAGGCGGGAGACACCAAATTTTTGGGGAAAAAAGTGGTGGTTGATGTTTGTGAGTTAGTGCGGACAATTCAGGAGCGTATGAAAGTTTCTCAAGATCGGCTTGCAAAGTATTTCAATGCGCGCCACAGAAACGTGGAGTTCGCAGTATGCAACTTGATCTATTTAAAGATTAAGCCGTTCAAAGGCATTTTGTGGATTCGGCGACTCAAGAAGTTGAATCTGAGGTATTTGGGGGCGTTTGAAGTTACGGAGCGCTTCATAGAAGCAGCCTATAGGTCGGCGTTGTCCGCAGCGCTGAGTGGATTACATGATTTTTCTGAGTGTTGAGGAAAGCTTTGGTGGATGCAAGTGTCGTAGTTGAGTAGGCGGCGGTGCCGGTGGAAGAAGACTTGAGGACGAGAGTCCGTCCGGTTTGTATAGAGGGTTTAGAATTTTGGCAGTTGCGAAATAAAGAGGTTAAACCCGTGAAAGTGCGTTGGAATAACTGCGGGCGAGATGAACTCTTCTGGGAGCGCGAGCAAGCGATCCGGGAGGACTCCCCAGAACTGTTTGCCTCGGGTATGCTTGTGTTCTTCGATAGCATGTTAAATTTTGAGGGCGAAATTCTTTTAAGGGGGGTGGAGTTATAACACCTCATTTTTCCTATGTAAGGAGTTTGGAGTCTCTATAGCTACCGTGCGGCGGTAGGTAGCTACCTCCCGGTGGTAGCATTTTACTCGTCGAGTACATCGAGACAAAAGCGTCGAATGCGTCGAGACGAAAGCGTCGAATGCGTCGAGACGAAAGCGTCGAGACGAAAGCGTTAATACGAGAGCGTTTAGTAGCTAACGCCCAGTGATAGCTCTACCATTGGCGGTAGAGCGATTGTTTGGGGGGAGTTAGCGGATCTGTGGGCTACCGCGACGTAGTAGGTAGGTACTGCCCGACGGTAGCGAGCAGAACCAATTCCGTAAGTGACAATTTAAGATCATCTGATATTCTTAAAACCTGATCTGATGGCCCAAAAATGGCCATCTGTGAACCCTAAGTAGGGCAGATGGGTTCTCCCTCCCCTTTTATTACTCATTTGAGAGTTTGGGAGATTAGGGTTTTGAGAGAGCTTGGAGGACGAGTAAGAGGTATCTTCCGCCATTGACGAAGCTTCAGAGCTCATTTCGTTGATCTGAGACAGGATTCATGGAGAGGGATTGAAAGCGCATGCTTCTATCCGTGCAAATCAAGATCTACATGGCTAGGAAGTGGAATCGTAAGGTAACGACACTTCTCCTCCTGGTTTTTAGGATGCATGCTTAGCATCCATTTTTGTTTATGTCTTTATTCGAGCATTTAGACACCAAATTTCTCACATGAGAGTGATTCGAGTCACCATAGTTTAAGAGGAATTATCGGGTCGATTAAGTCCATCCTCAGCATATTGTTGCATTAGAGATCCGCTCTATTAGTGGATTAGGCATTGTGGGTGAAGCCGTAATTCCGACCGGTGGTCTGATTCGGTGATGTTGCTTGACGTGCAATATAGAGATTTTTTGCTAGAAATCTGATTGCGATGAAGTGTCGTTTGTGATGCCCTCATTTTCATGTGAGAACAAATGGTGGTTTAGGGCGGTAATGATATGATTGTTGAATATTATGCGAAAGTATGACTTTGTCTCTGTGGTCGTCTGACTAGCCTGTGACATTGCAAGTCACGTGTGGAGAATGTCCCAGCAAGACAAGTCACTTTTTGTGGAAACTGACGAGAATGTCAAGCTTTTGTACAAACCCGGGCGATGAAACTCACGAGCAAGCAGATTCAAACAAGGGTTCTTATCATTGATTGATTTGTTGTGGTGGAACTGACGTAAGAGTCAAAGCTTACAGGCAAGCCCGGGTATTGATACCCATTAGCGGGTGGGGCCTATGCAAGAATTCCATTGTGCAGCTTTAAAGCTAATGGGGGAAATTGGAAGTACCCCTGTGAATGATGTGATGTGATGATGCATTAGAATCATACATGGTATAGGCTGTCTTGGGTGAAACCCAAGTTTGCATACATGTTGCATTGTAAGTCACTTTTGATTAAATGCTCAACATAGAAACGTGTTTGATATGTGAGACACCAAAACCTGTTGTTTTTTATATTTATTTATGTCTATTTACATATCCATACGAAGTGCTGACCTGCTGGGTGATGGAGTGCCCCAGGGTCCACTAGGGACGGGCGGAAGGAGGGGTGTTGGTTACTCAGTTGAAGTCAGTCTTTGCTTACACACGTTGTAATGAATTTTTACAGGTCAAGGATCGCAAGCTGGAGCATGCTCGCCGGCCAAAAAGTCCTAAGCCTCATGAAGTGTATCCTTTCTAGTATTTTTCCTATGTATGCATGTTATGCTTCATTTATTGTGATCCGGCTTGCATGTAGAGGTAGCGTAGGAGTTTTATGACACATTGATGTTTGGTGTTGACGTTATTGTGGACTCTTGAATGTCGTAAGGCCTTAAGGACATTTTGGACTCCTATATAGTCGTGGATAACTTCTAGTCTTGTGGTTGTGTTTCCACTGTCTTTGCTTTCTGAGTTTTGAGATGGGTAGTACTTTCATATCACTTTACAATTTCAAAGTTGTGGTGTCTATATGTTGTGGGGTCTCGACCGGACTCATATTATATGGTCATTATAGGGAAAGTGTTAAAATTTTGTATACTCAATTGATGATGAGAAGTGAAGGAACTTAATAATTAAGCGTGCTTAGGCGAGAGTAGTACTGGGATGAGTGACCTCCTGGGAAGTCCCTGTACGACCCAACTTAACTATGGAGTTGGCACATCAAAGGGAGGTTGTGGCCACACCTGGAAGTGTGCTGGAGTCTGGAGAGGGGTTGGGGTGCTTGGGCTACATCCTGGTAACGTCGCCTAGAGCGGAGCTTTGACTTTGTCACGTTGGATTGCCTAGGGTCGTTACAATAAAAAATGCATTTTTCGTAACAGCCTCCCCAGCCCACAACGTTAAAAGAGGGCTCCAGGCACCCTCAACACCACACTCGAAAGGTTTCAGTCTCAAATAGTCTGCAGACCAAGCACTTCAACCTGTCTCCGTTCCACCGGCTTGTTGTTGGAAGTCGCAGCCTTAATTGGTGATGAGAAGTGAAAGAACTTTATAGTTAAGCGTGCTCGGGCTGGAGTAGTCCTGTGATGGGTGACCTCCTGATAAGTTCTCGTAGGGGCACTTAACTGGATCACTTCTCTTCGAAGGGAGGCTGCGGCTTCCAACAACCCACCGGTAGAACGGAGACGGGTTAGGGTGCATGGTCTGCAGACTATTCGAGGCTGAACCCTATCGAGCATGGTGGTGGGAGTGCCGGCGGTTATTCTTTCGAACCGTAGCTGGCGAGGCCATTACAGAGAAGTTCGGTTTCGAAGAAGGGGGCGAGGACGGTCGACGATGAGTTGTGCTTCTCGACAGAAGAGAGGAATAGAGGAGGTCGGTTTCGAAGATGGGGCGATGTCGGCTGACGGTGAGCTGCGTTTCTCGGCGGAAGAGAGGAGGGAAAAACGGAGGGAAAATGGAGTTGTAAGAAGGGAAGGAGAAAAAAAGAGTAGGACACACCAAGGAGAGCGGTATTTATGAGCATTTTTGAGTCCGAATAGCGGACCTAAATTTTTTATATATATAGTCATATATATATGCACTTAGTGTAGATCATTCGCCCGCAGTCCCCACGTAGCCCTAGACCCCTAACAAGGGTTGTAATATTATAAACAATATTCTTTGAGAATTGTTATCCATTATTTAAAATTTCTACTATTTGCAGCTCTAAAAAAAGAATGGCTCTTTGCACAAAAATGCTAGACAAAGCAATCGCATATATTATTTATTTAATTAAAAACAGTGATATAAATTTGTATCTGATACCTTCAAACAAATTTTCTAAAAAACAGTTTGAAGAAGCCAAGATAGCAGTTTCTTTCTATTGTATTACATGTCTCATTATTGATGATGCAGCTGTATTTTGTTTTATTTACTGTTTCATTATTTATTTGATATATATGTATTTGTGTGTTATGCATTATGTTCAGTTTTATTTGACAACAAAAATAAATATGAATGTGCACAGTAGCCTTTGTCCGGCCGCGACGGTGCCTCCTACTACTCGCCATCCTGATGAGCGGCTAAAGTGCAGTTGCAGTGATACTTTATTACCGCTTAATGCCCGTGGACGTGTCCACGGTATACGACACAAACAAAAAAAACTCATTCTTTGCTCGAGATCACACGTCGATTTCCATGCTCGACACCGCTCCTACCGCACGCAATGCGCCCCGGGTGCGACGTGGAACTATTTTATGTTTTAGGGTTTATGAGTTATGTATTAAAATACTAAGCTATCAATTAGATTAAATAAAATAAAATTCAAGGGGTCTGGTGTATATATATAGTCAAATTCTTTTGCTACCTTGTCGCCTTGCCGGCCATCTCATGACTTCTTTCAGGTCACTGCTCGCCCACAATACCTCTCTAACATTTGCTTAGGCTCTATTTGTTTGGGCGTTTCGCTCCTCCGTTTTGGGCAAACGCCGCCGGAAGGAGAGTAAACAAATGAACCTCCGGCGGCGTTTGCTCCATTTTCACCCTCCCGCCTTGAGAAACGTCCCAAAAAACTCTGTTTGGAGCAGTCACCTCCCCTCTCCGATTCGAACACTCCGTTTCCACCCGCTGGATCGACCCGGCACCGCCGAACCAAATGAAGCCTTAGTCAAGTAATACTTAGGCTCCGTTTGGGGGGACTTATTTTCACCGGTCAAGCGGTTACGATCGCATGAACCGGACCATAATTAAAGTCCGGTTCATGCGGTCGTAACCGCTTGACCAGTAAAAATAAGTCCCCCCAAACGAAGCCTTAATCATCAAGTAGCTTGACTCAGTTCGAGCTCGATCTACGCGGTTCTGGCCAATTGAAAGCCGTTAATATTCTCGATGTTTGACGTTTAAAAGGCATGCAAAAGTACAGGCACTAATGTTGCAGATTAAAAATTACGAGGAAAATATTTAAATCAGTCCCTCAACTTTACCTACAATAAGTTACTGTTAAATTTTATATGATTTTAGATAATATTATTACTGTATATTTGAATATGTAATGGGCTCAGAGGCTTAACGAGTCTGATTTAGATACCGGAATATCTGATACCCGCTTTAAATAAAATAGAAAATTTTTGTTATCCATTTTTAAATAAAGATTATCTAAACAACGTCGGTAATAGTAAAAATACAAAAAAAATAAAACTTACAGCGTTTGCTAGGAGATGTTATGGGCAGTCTAATTTTACCTAATGGTAAATCATGTTTTAAAAAATGAAGGATTTTTTTCAGCTCCTCAAACCTACTAGCGGCAGTCCTAACAACCAAATCATCACCACCGTCTGCATCGCCTCTAGCACCTGAATTGCTGACCGCTATCAGATCGCAACTCCCTTTCTTTCTCTGCGATTTTGATGGCTTGGTGAGCAAACCCCACAATCAGTGGTGGATCCAGAAAATTGATAATGGGGGTGCACAAATTGATAATGAGGGTGCACAATTTTTTTAAAATATTTTCATCTTATCAGTGTTGTTTCTCCCTCATCTGGCCACCGTTTTTTACGTATAAGTAGTCAAATTTCATTGCCTCGACGAGAGGAATCCAAATACACTAAATATTTTGAAAAATAATGGAGGGGCCAGTGTCCCCCGGGCCCCCCTCTGGATCCGCCCCTGCCCACAATCATCAAGCGCAGCGGAAGCATCGGAAACATCGGAAGCATCGGCACCGTCGAGATCGATCAGTCTGACTGGCTCCTTGCCATAGCCGGCATCACCCGAAAGATCAGTTTACACATTCTCGCAGGCGTACTCACTTTGGATGAGGACGCCTAGCCGCTGCCAAGCTCTGCCACTCCTCCGCAAGCGATTTCAACATTTGCATCCCCGCAAAGCTCAATAGCCTCCGCTTCTGCCCCGGATCTGACGTCATTACAGAGTACGATTTCGACTGCCGCGCATCCATCTCCGAGTGCCACGACCACGGTAACCGCCGGGTCTGGAGCGTTGATTACTCTCCCACCGGAGATATGGCCATTCAAGATCCGACATTGGGGTTGCCCGAATTTGGGACACACGGTGCCTTGTCGGGGGTTCTACATATTTACTCTGATTTTTGAATGGGACTCGTCTTCCACACAAAAATCATAGATTTTATGTTTGATCTGCAAATTAATGTTTTGATCTTACATTAACATTCTCGATCCATCGTTATCTTTGTGTTGTCATTAGCCAAAATAAGAAAGCATCACCCTTGCTTTAACTTTCATAGATTCATGGGTGTTGCGGCCAACTCAACGCTCCTGCTAGACTAGACTGAACTAGGCCGCTTTAGCTCGTGGAGCGGTCCTGCGCGCAAATAGTCACAAAATAAACAAGAAAGTATACAAGACAATTTTAAGGTGAAAAAATCCCTCAAGTGGGTAAAAAACCACATGACCGGTTTGGTCTCAGTCAAACTTTACTATATGGCGGCGGTTTACAGATCGTGAATGAAATCGAGGGCGACAGGCAGCTACTCGTTACAATTTGGACATGGGAGAGAATCTTGTTGCACTTGGTGGGCGACAGTCTGCCTCACACGAAGCTCAATTCCTACTACTTTCTGGAGGTGGCGAACATTCTTGGACGCGACCGGGCTGTGAGAAAAAAAGTTAGAAATAGAAGTCTGGGGGCCTTTTTATAGGCTCACATGGATAGTTAAGGTGGTTATTCGGTTATCCGAATATCGTAACCACTCAAATTGCTAAATATAGACCATATTTAACATAGTTTCCCATGAATTTTAATTAATATATTTTATACACACACATCATGACTAACTTATTGAATATTTTACCCACTAACCATGGTAGTTATGCGGGTTGTTACCCATGTAGCGGACAGCGGTGATCGCAAAGGGATGGTCGGATGGCAGAGAGAGACCGACACTAACGGGCGGTGGCCCCACGACGGCAGGCGACCGTCGGGGGAGGAAGAGGAACCGTAGTCGGCCGAGAGGACGGTCGCGGGCGAGCAGGAGAGGCGATCATCCCCAGCGCGGGAGCGGCCGCAGGGGGCGGTCGTGGTGGTCGGTTGCGACGCGCGATGTCGGTCGTCCCACGGGGTCGCTGGCTTGTGTCTGTGGAGGCTAACCATGGCGCATGTCTGCCTCGCGCAGTTTTGGCCTTGCAGACTTGGGTGGCCGACCGCGCCTGGCCGAGGGGCGGCGACCGCGAGGCAAGGCCCCGGCCGACCAATCGGGAGCCCCACGGCTCGAGGGGATCGGCCACCGGCGAGCGGAGGCGGCCCGCCATTTTGGCCAACTGCGAGTGGTTTGCGCGTGTGGTGGGATCCCATGTGTGGATCGTGCAGGGGATCGGGCGCACCGATCGCGTTCGCGGCCATGATCTCCACCAAGTTAGCGGGGATCATGGGTGATTGGCCACTCGCGCACCATTTTTTCTACAAATTTAACTTGACCTCATCATTTACCCCCCCCCCCCCCAATCCTCGGTGTTCAGAGCCAGAGCAAGAGAAGAACTAGAATTTTTCACGATAGAATTTTCTGTGGTGATCATGGTGGCGACAAACAGAGTGATGTTGGAGAAAGAGGAGGCGGTGAGAAGGAAAATGCACGAGGGAGGGTACCGTCCATAGGGGCACGCAAGATTATCTGCACGCGCGCATGTTGCACGCCCCTGCGAGCTCGACGTGCACGCTGGCATGCAGGGTGTGCTCAAGGTGTGCGCCTGTTCGTCCTGTGCACGTATGGAGTGCGCCCGCGCGCCTTACGCGCAAGGGGGGTGCGTGTAACACCTCTCTACTCAATCATAGCAGCCTCTTAGCGAGCATGTTACCGGGTTGTAGCCCGAGCTCCCCAAAGCCTCTCCGCGCCTGTTTCTTGGTCGTGGCGCGTTGTTGAAATCGGGTATCGAACCCGCAACCTCCTTGACAAGGAGCCTTCAAACCACTCCCCATCACCAATTGAGCTGGTTCCTTATCAATTAGGTCGCGGGTTCGAGACCCGGTCTCAACAATGCGACGCGGCCGAGAAATAGGCGTGGAGAGACTTTGGGGTGCTCGTGCACTTTTTTGTAACACCTCTCCACTCAATCACAGTGGCCTCTTAGCGAGCATGTTACAGGGATGCATCCCGAGCACCCCAAAGCCTCTTCACGCATGTTTATTGATCGTGACGCATTGTTAAGGTCGGACGCACTTTTTTTGTAACCCCTCTACACTCAATAACAGTGGCCTCTTAACGAGCATGTTACAGGGTTGCAGCCTAAGCACCCCAAAGCCTCTTCACGCATGTTTCTCGGTCGTGGCGCATTGTTGAGGTCGGGTCTCAAACCCACAACCTCCTTGATAAGGAGCCTTCAAATCACTCATCATCACCAATTGAGCTGCAAACCACTCCTCATCACCAATTAAGTTGCAGCTCAATTTGTACAACCCCATATTCGCTGGTCAGGATTGGGCTAGTCTCAGGCTAGCCTCGGGTTAACCCTAGGGCATACTTGGGGAGTTCTTGTCCTGTAGGAGCTCTCGCCAAGGGCAGGCGAAAGCGGAGGAAACCAGGGCAGATGGTCGAGCTCTCGGCAGGAGAGATCGTCGACCGACCAGGGCAGATAGTCGAGCTCTCGGCAGGAGAGATCGTCGACCGACCGAAGCAGAGGGCCTGACTACGGAAGCTCCCGCTTTAGAAAAAGCTTCCGCCCAGGGTAGGCGAGAAGGCTTTAGGTGAACCTTCTTTCGCATTGACATCATGACTACCTAGCGCGAGAACCTTCCTGGCAGAAGCTCTCGCCAAGGCGGGCCGAGAGGGGACCCAGCGAGAGCCTTCTAGGCCGGGGGTCTCGCCAAGTGGGCCCACGAGGTGGGACCCGGAGTCCAGAGGAGATTATTTTACTATTATCCCGAGGTAAAATTACCCAAATGCCCTTGGGAGGACAGCGGGATTTGGCTATTGGCAGACCCCTCAGGGGTATTTCAGTATTTTCAGGTCAAAGGAAGACTATAAAAAGACCCATAGGGGCTCTTTGGAAGGCAGGACTTTCATTATTCTCCCACTCTAGTGCCTTCTGAGGAGCTCCCAGCCCAGCATTTGGCTTTGGAGGGGAAGCTCTCAGAGATCTTCCGGGTGTGAGGTGGGACCTCCCAGCTGAGGCTTGGGGTCAGTCTTTTTTGACCTTAGCAGCCAGTCAAGGGTCGAGATAAGAGAGAAGTAGGCGTCGGCTGCACTTTGGTTCGTGAACATTCGTTGGGGTCATTTTTGGCTTCAACACAATTGGTGATGAGGAGTGGTTTGAAGGCTACTTATCAAGGACGTTGTGGGTTCGAGACCCAGCCTCAACAACGCGTCGCGACCGAGAAATAGGCGCTGAGAGGCTTTGGGGTGCTCGGGTTGCAGCCCTGCAACATGCTCTCTAAGAGGCCACTATAATTGAGTGGAGGGGTGTTACCGTGCGCCCGCGCGCCTTGTTTGCATGGGGGACGCACCTGCGTTCCTTGTGTGCATGGTGTGTGCTCGCACATTTCACACAGGGTGTCTTCGCGTATTGCGCGTGTTCAGGGGTGTTTGTGCTTTTAGTTCGTGCATGCTCTTGCATGCATACTTGTGTGTGGCGTGGCGTCGGGCCTTTGTAGTGCCCTTGGAGTATTTGTTCTTGCGAATACTTACACATTTTCCTTTTTGGGGGCCGAGGTGTCGCTCGCAAGTTGGCCTGATGCGATTATGTTATATGCTTACTGTCGAGCATTACCAACATATGGTGGGAGCGGAATGGGGTACCTGCAAGATTGGAGGTGTACATGTCCTGTATTATGTTGCGAGCGCATTGTTGCGACTTAGCCGACCTCCTTTTAAGGGGATCTATCTGAGATCGTAGGTTTCGTGCCCGATTCTGATTATTGAGTTTGTTGGCGAGTAGTTGCTTCATCTTTGTTGAACTTTTGCACATCTGTGCTGGGTTGTTGTGTTTGTATCAGGTGTCTTTGTACTTTGTATTTCGGGACTTTATAGTGGCTCTGCATATCGTTTGCAGTACTTTGGACGCCCTCGTTGCATCTTATTCTTGGTTGTAGATTTGTTTGGCGTAGAGTATTGCTTTTGTGTTGGTTGAGCTTGTGTGGTGCTAGCACCGTCGTTTCGCTCGTGATTGCGTTCTCCCTTTTTGGATGCTCGTGGTTGGAGGATTAGACCCGGGAATAATCTCGACCTACTAACAGGATGAAGGGTGAACACTTCTAGTCGGGTAGTTAGAGGTCAGTGCGTTGAGATGGTGGATGATGTTGATTGGTGGTGGTGATGGGCAAACCTTCAAACCTTGGCAGTGAAAGCTCGCAGAGGCAAGGCCCCCGAGACGGCGAGGTGTAGACCCTACCAACCATTTGGTGAGGTCGTATTATCCTTTTGGGAGATCCGAACACTCTATATGGTAGAGTTCTGGGTCTCCTTTTGGGAGATTCAAACACTCTACATAGGAGAGGCTAGTGTCTTTTTTGAGAGATTTGAATACTCTATATGGGAGATATCAGAGTCTCCCTTTGGGAGATCCAAACACTCTGTATGGGAGAGGTCGGAGTCTCCTTTTGGGAGATGTGAATACTCTGTATATGAGAGGCCAGAGTCTTCTTTTGGGAGATCCGAACACTCAGTATGGGAGAGACCAGAGTCTTCTTTTGGGAGATCTGAATACTCTGTATGGGAGAGGTCGAAGCTCCTTTTGAGAGATCTGAACACTTTGTATGTGAGAGGTCGGAGTCTCCTTTTGGAAGATCCGAACACTCTTTATGGGAGAGGCCAGAGTCTTCTTTTGGGAGATCTGAATACTCTGTATGGGAGAGGCTGAAGTCTCCTTTTGGGAGATCCAGACACTTTGTATGGGAGAGGTCGGAGTCTTCTTTTTGGGAGATCTGAATACTTTATATGGGAGAGTTCGGAGTCTCCTTTTGGGAGATCTGAATACTCTGTATGAGAGAGGCTAATGTTTCCTTTTGGGAGATCTGAGTACTCTATATGGGAGAGACCGGAGTCTCTTTTTAAGAGATTCGAACTTTATATGGGAGTGGCCAGAGTCTCCTTTTGGGAGATCCGAACACTTTGTATGGGAGAGGCTAAAGTCTTGTTTTGGAAGATCTGAAAACTCTATATGGGAGAGGCCACAGTCTCCTTTTGGGAGATCTGAACACTTTGTAAGGGAGAAGTCAAAGTCTACTTTTGGGAGATCCGAACACTTTGTATGGGAGAGGTTAGATTCTCCTTTTGGGAGATCTGAATACTTTGTATGGGAGAGGCTGAAATCTCCATTTGGGAAATCTGAACACTCTGTATGAGAGATGTCAGAGTCTTCTTTTGAGAGATCTGAACACTTTGTATGGTAGAGTGTACAACATCCAGTTATATTGAGAACGACACTTGTTGTTTTGTGCACATAATGAAAAAAATGCAATTAGTTTACATAAATACTGATAACAGGAGATGCAAGTAAAATTGTTGGAATCCCTGGACGTCCCATTAATGATAGAGAACAAACTCTCCTTTGAGATAATCATCCTGAGGATTACCCATGTTGAAACCAAGAAAATCTCAACTCCAAAATATTCGGATCAATGCAGCCTAAGGTTATTGATTCTACGGTCTGATGCCACAATTCAAATGGTTAAAGCAAGAGAGAGAAAGGAATGTCCATAAGCACTCCCCAAGTGCTCCAGCAGGGAGGTCTCACCACGTATCCGGAAGTTTAGGATAAACTTCTCCTAAGTAACCAAAAAGCTGGGCGAGGTACTAGGCAGACATGGACTTGTCTAGTATCCAGCTTGGGGGGACCTCAACCCCTTCCAAAAGTGTCATTTCTAGTACCCCTGAGGGGCAATTTAAAAAAAAATCTTAGGGGGTATTAACGAGTATCTAGCCTCTGCTAGCGAGTTATGAGGGTTACTCGTCCATACTTGCGAGATACTCACCCAAACTCGCCCCTGCTCACCCAAGCTCGCCCCTGCTCACCCAAGCTCGCCTCCGCTCGCCTAAGATCGCCACTAGGTCTGTGAATAGCCATCTTCTTGGGCATCTCTGATCTCGATGAATTACGGGTTATACAACCCTCCTGTTGGATCATTCTCGACCTATTGATTCATATCCTTGAAGTTATTTTCGTTGGTTGAGAGCCCCAAGAAGGTTCCGCTGAAAAAGCTCCCACTAGACGGCAAAGCAGGTTGACCTCTCTGAGAGGCAGGTTGAAATGTTGGTTAAGAGCCTTGAGAAGGTTCCACTGATCGAGCTCCCACTAGCCGGTAGGGCAAGTTGACCTTTCAGATATTCAGGTTGAAATGTTGGTTAAGATCCCCGAGAAGATTCTGCTTACTAGGCTTCCACTAGCCGGCAAAGCAGGTTAACCTCTCGGAGAGGCATGTTAAAATATTAGTTGGGAGCCCCAAAATGATTCTGCTGACCGGGCTCCCACTACCTGACATGGTAGGTTGACCACTCTAAGAGGCGGGTTGAAATGTTGGTTGAGAGCCCCGAGAAGGTTCCGTTGACCGTGCTCCCGCTAGCCGACTGGGCAGATTGACATCTTGGAGAGGCATGAAGAAATGTTGGTTGGGAGCCCCGAGAAGGTTCCTCTAACCAGGCTCCCACTAGCCGGCAGGGCAGGTTGACCTCTCGGAGAGGCAGGTTTAGTAAAACCAAAAGACGGGATTTCACTATCTCCAGACCTTCCCAATAAAACTATAAATAGACCCCCAAAGGCACCTTTGGAGGGGACCTCTTCTTAGTTTCTCTCACATTCGGCTAGCTTTAGTAAACAAGAGCTTCAGTTCACTATTCACTGTGGTTTCTATGTGGGTAGTCAGGAGCTCTCAAGGCCCTTCGAATGTGCCCGGTCTAGCATTGGATTGGGAGGGGAAGCGATCTAAGATCTTTTGGGTGTGTGGCGAGGCCTCATCGGTTCGACTCGGGGGGTCTGTTTGAGGTTTTGGTGAGAAGGTCTCCAAACTCTAAGTCTTTAGTCCAGTGTACCGCTCCAGGAAAAGTAAAGGAAAGCTATAACTCCGGTTAGAACTCCTCGTTGAACCATGGTTTCCGGGTTCAACAACTGTACAGTGAATATTGTCTTCAAACTCTTCTTTGAACTTTGGGAACCGTGTTCTCACAGACGAAGCCAAACTATTACGGCAAACCCAATGCTCCTTGTAGACTGAATTGAAGTAGACCGCCTTAGCCCGTAAAGCGGTCGAGCGTGCAAACAATCACAGAATAAATAAGGAAGTACACGAGACGATTTTAACGTGAAAAATCCTCTCAACTGTATAAAAAAACCATGTGACCGATTCGGTGTCGGACAAACTTCACTATCAGTAGAGGTTTACAAATTGTCGGTGGAATCGAGGACAACAGGCCGCTCCTCAGTACATGTTGAAGATAAGAGAGATTACAGGCGCGCTCGATGGGCGACAGACCGCCTCCTGCCGAGCCACCCGAGAATTTGTCAAAGTTTACAATGCTCTAGGAAAGAAGACGTCAAGTCAGCC